>APFE030055496.1:44278-58883 GCA_000404065.3 Pinus taeda | reverse complement strand
TTAAATTTATAATTTTATAATACACATTTGAAATATTAAATGCAATCTCTAAATCCAGTTTTAAATAAAAGAAACACAAAAATAACAAAAAAAAATGTGTAAAAACTTAACCATACACTGCTACACATCAATGGCTACAATTAAAATAATAACATAACTTTAACTAATAAAATCTCTAAATAGTCAACGTTGTTAAAGATATATTAAGCATTATTGCAAGGTGTTGTGACTAGGGAGAACACCCAACCTATTTGCAACAAACCTATTCCATTAGCACCTAAGCTATGTATGGTTGACTTCTAACCATAGACTATGAAAATGCCTTCAAAAACTATCCATAAAACCAATGCTTTTTATGATTCATGTTGACGTCCAATCGGAAAGAGATCCATATTGCAAATGAACCATATTAACTTTTTCCATAAAACAGTTTCAAGAAACAAACCGTTTTTGGAAAACCCAGTTTCTTGCATTAAAAAACAAAAACTACCATATAAAACACCGTTTTCCGTACGTTTCCATTTTTTATAAGGTTTTTTTCAGAAACGGAAACGAAGACTTCTGTTCAGTTTCTAGTAACAGAGCTTGAAGTTGAGATTCTGTTGACTTCTGTTCCGTTTCTGGTAATAGAGCTTGAAATTGAGATTCTGTTTCTGGTAGCATACCATTTTTTATATGGTTTTTTCAGAAATGGAAATGAAGACTTCTGTTCCGTTTCTGGTAACAGAGCTTGAAATTGAGATTATGTTTCTGGTAACAAAGCTTGAAATTAAGATTTATAATTAAGAACTATCTTAAAATGGAAAGAGAGCAAGAAAATCTTTTTTTGTTGCATTGAAATGAGGGAGGGCAGAGAGTTACCTTGAGAAGTCTAAGCTGTTGTTTTTTCCGCTGTTTTCTTGGTGTGGTATACTACCAAACTACTATTTTTGCAATTTCTAGTGTGGTATACTACCAAACTACTATAAGAGTTCAACCTATATTTAATATAAATTTCATTGCCAATATAGTAATTGTGGGGCTAGTTTATTTAAAGCTAAATTCTTTAAAAACAAAACCCAAATAACCTAATTTCAAGTGAAATCGAGGAAGGAATTAAAGGAGAGAAAGGGTACATGTACAAGTATTTTCTTGGGCTCTTGAAAGAAGAACAAGGCATGTGATCCTTCCATTATGGTCCAAATTTGCCCAGCGAAAATAGATCCATGTTTTGTGAGCAAGCCATTGAAGAGATCCTCCTCAATATTATTTCTCAACGCATACAAATTCAACCATGAAACAATAACTGCTAGTGAATTACTGCAACATTTCATGTGAAAATATAAAACAAAGCTGCAAATCAATTCTAAGAATGGCCATCCATCTAGAAACCCTAAAAATTGATCCAACTACCTGCACTTGTTTCCATATAGCCATAGATATTGTATTATGCCCATGTTCTTTCTTTCTTTTTTCAACTACTCCACATACATTTCATGTGAAAATATAAAACAAATTTGCAAATCAATTCTAAGAATGGCCATCGATCTAGAAACCCTAAAGATTGATCCAATGTACCTGTTCCCATATAGCCACAGATAAGATTGTATTGTGCCCATGGTCTTTCCTTTTATTACAACTACTCAACATTCATTCAAATAGACTAAGGCAGAGAAGAAAACTTGTTCTCGTCTTTCGTTTTTTTTTCAACTACTCAATATTCATTCGAATACAGTAAGCCGGGAAGAAAACGCAGCATAATGGTCTTTCCTCTTTTTTCAACTACTCAACATTCATTCGAATACACTAAGGAAGCGAAGAAAATGCAAGGCCCTGAAGAAACGGGACATAATGGTCTTTCCTCTTTTTTCAACTACTCAACATTCATTCAAATACACTAAGGCGGTGAAGAAAATGTAGCAAAATGGTCTTTCCTTTTTTTTTCAAATACTCAACATTCATTCGAATACGCTAAGGCGAGAAAGAAAACGCACCAGAAATTAAATTTTTAATTTGGACGATCATTAAATATATATATATATATATATATATATTAAAAAACATTATATTTTATATTATATCAAAATATATGGAATGTATATTTTCTTATCTTATTGTATACTCATTTCAAAAATTATATTTTTTATCTTTCAAAATTACAATATAATTAACCATGTTGTAAGTTGTAATTTTAAACAAATTCAGATTTGGATTTTATATAATTAAACAAAAAAACTGTAAATATTTTTTATTAATGTTTAATTATCTAATACTAATATTATGGGTTTCCATGTTATTTAAACAAATGAGATTTGGTTTTATAATTATTATGTCAAACTTTAAAGCTAAAAATTAACTTTTAACAATGCAATCTTTTATAACCAAGTTGGGTGTAGTTCATTGTTATGGCAATAAAAAAGGAATCTCATGACTCAATTTGGTTGTAGTTCATTGTGATGGTAGTAAAAAATGAAGCTCATGAGCCTGGTCCCACCCACATATTGGTATAGTTCCACCCAAGGAACTATTGATCTTTCTTCATGAATTGGTAATGTTGTACCAAGAAGCACCATAATGTATGGAATTTCTATTTCCCACAATTGAAAAAGCACCATAAATCCTTCTACATGAGCATTTTGCTACCGTATTGTTGAACTAAACATGGCAAGACTTTCTTGTTGCCAATTTCCAAAACCCTCATCCCCCCTATCACAATATATCTTAGAATACATCATGTTGGAGTGCAGTATCCATAGTAATCATATAGGAGTGTAGGGGAACACAACCTCAAAGTCAATGGAAAGCCAAGGGGAAAGGTTTGTGCATCTAAGAGGGATACCTCGATTACATAGATGTGGTTTTCTAAGATTTTGTATTAATCAAATGTATATTTGAGGGGGAATTCAGCCATAAAAAAATGCTTGACTGAATTTTCATACACAAGGGTTGATTCTACTTCGAATTTTGATATTTTATGTTTTCCCACTTTAATGTCATTACATATAACTAATAATTTGCAAGTCCTTGTCTCATTTGATCTCATTTTATTTCAATTGTGAAGTGACTAAGCTTTGAACCCCAAATTCTCATAGCTAAGATTTACAAAGTATGCATTGCCTCATTTCCTCTCATTTTACTTCAGTTAAATGGAGCAACTATGCCTAAGCCCCAAACCCACACAACTAAGTTTGCACACTACAGAATCCTCTCTCTCCCTGGTGTTGCACTTGGTTTAGATATACTTTTCTTAGAAGAGAAGGAATGTCTCCCTAAATACCTTACATGTTAACTTATCATCTGATCCCATTACATTTTCCAAGCATTGAGGACATTAATAAAATTTCAAAATTCAATTTCACACTCATTTGATGTAATCACCATGTTCCATAAATTTCAGGTGAACTCTACAAATAAATGTAAGTAATTATTTTGATTTTTTTTTCATTGATTCTAAATTAGCAAGTGAGAAAACTGTAGATGCATCTTTATTTTTAAAGCACAAAAAAAAAAAAAAAAAAAAAAAAAAAAAAAAAAAAAACTACTCAAGAAAGACTAAAGATAGGTTAAAACCTTTATGGAGTGAAAAACATTGTTGGTATCCTCCATAATAATGCTACTTTCAGAAGTTGGGTTCAGATTTTACCACAAATTCAAGAAGTTTATTTTAAAGTTTTTATAACATGATATATTATTAAAAAAAATGAATAAGCACACAATACAAAAAAGTTTTGTATCTAGTATCATTCTAGATAGAGAAAAGTACTCATTATGCTATCTATGGCATGAGTAAGAATTGCTACCCCCTACTTTCAAAATCATCATGGACATTTAAATATTAAAAAAGGAATTGATTAGGCTACCTATGGCTAAATAAGAGTTATTCCCCACCTTTCCAAACTATCATGTACATTTAAGCTATCATATTTTGTCAACATCCTTTCTATGATGCAACACGTTACAACTTTCCATTATATTTATGCATTATATGAGTTGATGTACTTGTAAGGTGCATAAATTCCAAAATAATTGTCCAAATACCCATGTTTCCACTAAATTAATTGTCTAAGTAAGAGACACATTCTATTGTAAGAAGCATGCATCAATCAAACACTACTCTACTCATAGTTTACAAACCCAACCAATTTTTCATACACAAACACATTCAAGACTAATCCACAATAACAAACAATGCTCAAAACAATATTCTTCATCAAACATCTACCAATGCATAAATAATGAGGAGACAAGAGACACATAGAATATGTGATCAACCAAGGCCAAAACCTCTCCAACATGAGAGGAAAACTCACATGAGATCTTCTTCTTATAAAGACTTCAATTGACAAATACCAAGACCATGGCCTAGACCCTTGACTCAATTACCTCTCTAAGACAAAGTCACAAGCCTCCTTGATTCAACTTCCTTATTTTTCCTTGAGTCAATGATGATCAGGCTTCTTCCTTCAATAACTAGACTATCCTTCAATTTATAGTTCCATGGATTAGATCTGTAGTTTTTTATCCTCTTGCATAAACCCTAGAACATGTGGTTGACCAACCTTTTGAACCTTGATCTTCTTCACTTGGATGGTATGAACTCTTATTATAATTCGGTGTGTAACCTTGCTTATCTTCTTCCTTGATTCAACTTCTTGGACAACAACAAGATCTTCAACCTTTTCTGTAGTATATAGTTCTTCCTTCCTTCCACACGTGTGGATCTGTTAGCCCTAAAACAGACCCATAAACAACACCAAAATCTTCTCTCTTTGTTTCCTTCTCTTGGTTGGTTATCTTCACAATTCTTATTACAGACTTACTTAACCAAATTTGCTTGTCCACAAATGGAGGATGATCTGCGCTATATATAGTGTTTTATCCATCAAAAATATGTGCTAGGAAGTGTTAACGAGTGCTAGGGGAACACATGGGAGAAATAGGTGAAAAGAATGCATGCAAATGAATGATTAAAATTTTTTTATAGGAAGTGTTAGGGAGTTCTAGGTGTGCTAAGGAGGGATTGATAAGGTATGCTAGGTAGTGTTATGGCATATTAGAATCCAGGGAAACATGCCAAGATGTGGCGGGTGCTAGGGTGTGCCAATGCATGCCACAGAGTGTTATGGAGTGCCAAGGAAACATAAGGGAGCACTAGCTTCAAATCCATGGAAATGAATGACTAAGAGTGTGCGACAAGGAGTGTTAGCGAGTTCTAGGTGTGCTAAGGAGTGGATGATAAGGCATGTTAGGTGGTGCTAAGAAATGCTAGAGTGGTAGGGCGACATGCCAGGGTATGCCAATGTGTGTCAAGGTGTGTCAATGCATGTCAGGGAGTGTTAGGGAGTGAGACATAAACACAAAGGAAAACTAGTTCAAAATGCTTGGAAATGACTGAATAAGAATGTATGATAGGGAGTGTCAGTGAATTCCAAGTGTGTTCAGGAGGGAGTGACAAAGTTATATTTTAGGTAGTTCCAAGGAATGGAAGAGTGCCATGACATGTCAAGGAGTGGTACGGTATGATAGGGAGTGCTAAAGCATGCCATGATGTAGGGAATGTCAACATGTGCCACATAGTGCCAATGGATTGTTAGACATGCCAGGTGCTATGCCATGTCAAGATGTAAACTATGTTGCTTAGTTGTTTTATGGACATGGTTAGATGTGAGCCTTGATTTGGTAACTTCTTAAGTGAGATGAGCTAATATTGGGCATGAGTTTCCTAAGATGAGTTATAGGCCATTCTTAGGTGAACATGAGATAGTATAGTTGTAGTAATTGTAACTTGGTCAAGATGTTGTAGTCGAGGTAGGACTTGGTTGGTTCCCAAGTCTTAAAACCAATAAGGGTAGTTATGAGGGCATGATAGCTAAGGAGTGCTAGGGCATGCCAAGGACTGAAAAGGTGTGATAACACATACCAGACAATGTCAATGCATATCGAGGAGTGTTGGGGAGTGTGAGGGCATCACAAGGGAGAACTGGGTCAAAGTGCAAGGAAACAAACAAATAATAGTGTCTTCCAGGTGCCCCAAGGATGAATTTTATTAGGATAATTTCATAATAGGACTTTCAATATATAAGCCTATGATTATGATAAGGGGATGGAAAAATAAATTTTAGACAAAGGGAGACTTTTGTCTAGGGACAACAATATTTTTTCAATGACTTGGTTGGGTTCTAAAGTCACAAAAAAATAAGGCTATCTATGAGGGGATGACAACTAGGGAGTGCCAAGGTGTGCAAGGGATGCCAGGAAGTGATAACACATGCTAGAGAGTTCCAAGGCATGTTAGTCATTCCAAGACATGCCAAGTGCTAAGGTATGCCAAGACGTGTCAGGTGCTAGGGTGTGGCGCCAACGCATGCTAGGGAGTGCCAGGGAAACAAAAGGGAGGACTAGTTTCAATTGCATGTAAATGAATGAATAAGACTATGTGATAGGGAGTGTTAGCAAGTTCTAGGTGTGCTAAGGAGGCATTGACAAGGTATGTTAGGTAGTGTCATGGAAACACAAGGAAGGACTAGTTTCAATTGCATGGAAATGAATGAATAATAGTGTATGATAGGGAGTGTTAGCAAGTTCTAGGTGTGCTAATGTTAGGCCCCTATACTACTAGTGTAACCCCTTATTATTATTAGTAAAACCCCCTTATTATATTGATGTACCCATGTAGTGCCCATATTGTTACTATTGTGCCCCATAGAAGCCCACTATTGTTATTATTGTGCCCTTACATTATTATTGTTATGTAGGCTCTGATTATGTTATGACCCCTTAAGACTAGACTCCTATATATAGAAAGGAGGTCTTTTCATTTGTATCATCCAAGAATTGTTCATTTATGTAATGTAAAGGAGGTTGCCCCCTCGAAGAGGCTGAATTCTAATGCGTTGATCTATCTTTTCTATCTTTTCTTGAGCTAGTTTCATAATAGCTAATGGGGCATCTTTGGACAATTTTTGGGAGGGTTTGGAGAAAATTTTGTGTTTTGGTGCAGACTTACAATTTTTTGTCTAGCAGCACAGCGAGCTCATGCTTTGCATCTTCCTCAAGGCTCCAAATGATGTAAAATCGGCATTTTTGGAAGCTTATGACCCCATCTCAAACCCCATTTGATCACTTTCCTAGTCTGGGGCTCAGGTTTTGAGAAATTTCCAAAAAAGAGGCCACAAATCACCTTTCTACCCCTCTCTTTCCATTTCGTTGCGCTCCTGGAGACACCTTGGGAGAATGGCCATATCGCAGCCAAAAATTAGTCATTTTGAGTGAAACAATACTCTAAAGACATATACACTCTCCCAGATTTCTAGAAAAGGCTTCCAATTTGGATTTGGACTTCAGAAAGGCACTCAAAAATGGCCTCCAATAGCTCACTGTACACCTCGAAATTTTTGAGATTTTTGTAAAATTTTCACTGTGTAATTTTTTGTAATTCCTAGTTTGACTCTGGTAAAAGTCAAAAGGGTGAAGTAAATGAATTTGAGGGGTAAAAGTAAATGTAAATAATGGGTGGTTAGTATTAATAAGTTTTTTTTATGTAAATTTGACCTCATTTATGAGAGAGGTTGGAGTCAAAGTTAATTGTAGAAGTCATTTTTAACTTCCCTAGACATTAGGGTTTGGTTAGAACACCTCATGGAATAGTTCTGAGAGTCATTGATTCAACCCCTAAGAGTGGGGACATGTTTTTTTGGTATTTATATATCAGTTTCTCAATGATATAATGGTTTGGATTTCAAAGGAGAGAACTATTGTAGCTTGTACTTGGACATTTTTTGGAAATCAAAGGACACAATTTGCAACTATTATCTAGGAATTCATGTGCAGTAAGTTTGTGATGTTATTTTTTCTCTATTATAGCTTTATATGAAAGATATTAGTCTTCTCTTTCCATTCATCAATTATTCAATGGTTTTCCTTACATTTCATAAACAAAATTCTTTGCATAAAGCTTTTTTTTTATGGAAAAATTATTATGTGTTACTTTATTTCTTGCTTAATGAATTCATGTTTCATGCTCATTAATACCTTTCACTTATTCTAAACACTACACTACACTGAAAAACCCTAAGGTCCATCACAAAATTAATGCTACCTTTCTAATTTTTGTATTTTTTGTTGTAACCCTTTGATCCTCTGACCTAGCTACCTAGTTTTTCTCCCTTATCCGGCAACAAAACCCTAAATTTTCCAAAACCCACTTGAACATAGCTATCTAGCCTAAAATAATTTACATTAAAATCATCTCTTTGTTGTGATTTCATAGAGAGAGCCCTCTCTAGTTTGGTAGGACTAGCTACCAAACTAAAATCTTGGTCTGTGATTACCTCTATCGATCTCCTCACTAGTCTGGGACATTGTGGAGGATAACAGAGGGCATGAAAACTAGGGAGTGCCAAGGTGTTCTAGTGAATGTAAGGTTCCCAAGTCGTGGAAAAATGTAATGCTAGCTATAAGGTCATGACTGCCAAGGTGTGTTAGGGAATTCTAGGGCATGCTAACATGTGCCAGATAGTACGAAGAGATGTCAAATGAGATAATACATGCCAAGTGTGAAGGCATGCCAAGATGTAAAAGGGTGTGACAATGCATGCCAGGGACTGTCAAGTGAACAAAAGGGAGAAACAAGTTAAACTACAAGTAAATGAGCACATAATAGGGTTAATAAGTCATCAATTTACCTTTTCTGTGAGGGTCATGCTAGGAAAACCAACACTAGGTGCCAAGTGCCAAGTGTCAATGCATTCTCAGTGCCAAATCTTCCTCTGTTTCTTCTCATATAGTTCCCAATAATTGATCTAAAATAACTTTAATATTAAACCATGTCAAATCATACCAAGTCATCTCAACGCATGCCAAACATGCTAATACTTTCCAAGTGCCAAGTGCCAATGTGCGTCAGGGAGTGTGATGCATGCTATGAAGTGGAAGAGCATATCGAAGAGTGCTAAGGTGTGCTAGAGAGTGCCAATGCATGTTGAGGAGTGTTAGGGAGTACTAGAACAAAACAAGGGAGCACTAGGTCAAAATTCATGGAAGTGAATGAATATAAGGGTGCGTTGGGGAGTGTTAATGACTGTTAGATGTCATGCCAAGGACAGAGTGACAAGGTATGCTAAGAATGGGTAAGGCACGCCAGGTAATATCAGGGAATGTCAAGAAGTGCTAGAGTGTGCTAGGTATTTTCAGAGTGTGCTAGCATGTGCCAAATAGTGCAAAGGCGTTCTAGGTGCTAAGACATGCTAGGATGTGCATGGTGCCATAGTATGCCAATATGTGTCAAGAAGTTTCAAGGCAACAAAAGGAATAAACAAGCTAAAATGCAAGGAAATTAACACATAAGAGGGTTGATAAGTCAAGACTTTATCTTTTTCAAAAGGGGCATGCTAGGCACACTTATAATATGTTCCAATACATGCCAAGTGCCAATGTGTGCCAATTTTCTAATGTTTTTCAATGCAATATTTTGCTAAGGTGTTCCAGGGCATGACAACACATGATAGGGGAGTGCTATGCTATGTTAGGGCACGCCAACATGTGCGTGGGCATCCTACTCATGGCAAGATGTTCTAGGTACAAAGATGTTCCAAGATATGCGAAGTGCCAAGGAATGTTAGTATACTATTCCAAAGCATGTTAAGGTGTGCCATGAGTGTTAAGGAGTGCTAGGTCTCTCTCATTAATATAATTGATAGAGCTTGATTATGTATTAAATAATATAGTTCCTACACACACTAGTGAAACTTTTTTTAAAGGAAATTTGCTAGATAATAAACCTAATAGAGATGAATCATGTGTTGACTCATAGGAAAACTATATTCTCATGACTTGAAGGAAATGATACACACTAATTAATTCTTAACAAATTGACTAACTATTATAACCACTATGACCTTCGACACATAATAAAAAAGACTCCACAACAATGGTCTTAAATCATTATCTTCTGACAAAAAATATAGTAACAAGTACATAGCTTCATCAAAAACTCATTGGAATGATCAATGATGACGAACATTTTTGTGATCATCACAAAAAGTAACCAAAAAGAGCATTGGTGAGGGTCAATAAAATATCGTCACTAGAAGTGTCACCAAAAACAGAATTAGTGATCGGCCTTTAACGACCCCCACCAAAAGTGTCACCAAAGAGAAAATTAGTGATGGGCCTTTAACAACCCTCACCAAAAGTGTCATTGAAAATGAATTTGGTGATAAACCTTAAAGGACCATCACTATATGCACTTACAACAACAATTTTTTAAAGACCGTCACCATATACGACATTGGTGATAGACCTTAAAGATCCGTCACAGGCATGAAGTGTCATAAAAAACTCATTGGAATGATCAATGATGACGAACATTTATTGACCGTCACCAAAAGTAACCAAAAATATCATTCGTGATAGTCAATAAAATATCGTCACTAAAAGTGTCACCAAAGAGAGAATTAGTGATGAGCATTTAATGACCCTCACCAAAAGTGTCACAAAAGAGAGAATTAGTGATGAGCCTTTAACGACCCTCACCAAAAGTGTCATTGAAAATGGCTTTGGTGACAAACCTTAAAGGACCATCACTATATACACTTACAACAATGCTTTTTTAAAGACCATTGCCATATGTCACATTGGTGATGGACCTTAAAGGCCCGTCACAAGCATGACCCTCACCAATGACCTTTTTTCTTGTAGTGATAGCTTGCACATATTGTGTACACTCTTGAAACAAAAAGACTTACCCAAGTTGATAATTAATGTGAGCCAATTAGGGGTTTTAAAAGACACCTTTTAGCACCCAACAAGTGCAATCTGGTACCTTCAACAGGTATCCAGCATCAGGTGCAGGCTTGCCACATGGTGTTTTACCAGCCCAAACACAATCCAATCATTAAAGTATACCTCCAAGAACTTATGAATAAATTCCTTCAACATAGCAACGACTACGCACGAAAAGATCACAAGCGCATTCTTCAATCCAAATGGAATTACGGTGTACAGGAAACAACCCCTCTCAGTTGTGAAGGTTGTCTTTCTCCTATATTCCAGCACGATTTTAATCTGGTGATACCCCGAGAACCCATTAGTGAAGGAATATGCTTCTTATCCACCTACATTGTCCAACACTTCATTAGTGAACGAAATCGGGAAAGGATCATGTACGCAAACATCATTCATCTTTCTGAGATCCACGCATATCCTTATTTCATTCTTCTACTTCTTCTCCTATACCACCATTTGGGCCTACCTAGTGAGATTCTTCCACAGGCTCAATGATGATTGCCGCAAGCATCTTATCTAGCTCTAAGTGGACGTTTGCCTTATACTTCAGATTGAGACAGTAAGACCTTTGCTTAACCGTCTTTGCGTTGGGCTTAAACGCGATCTTCATAACACCTAGGTCTCCGATTATCCCTTTTAGATCCGTAAACTTGGTAGGGAAAAAATCTTGGTATTTTCAATGCAATTCAGCGACCTTATCCACCGTCATGTCATCCCATTAATATCCAATATTCACGAATTTTGGCTTTTCCTCTATACCAATGTTTACCTATTTCATTTTCAATGGCGTGGTTATATCAAGATTCTCAATGTGCAGTCCTTCAACCTCGCAATGACCTTCTGTTTCTGGAATTTTAATATTTTGTGGACCCTCATCCTCTTCCTCGACGGTTACATTATAGCATTCCAGTGCATGACTCAGCTGAGTAGCCCACTCAGGCTTAACCAATTCCAAAGGATCCTGCAGTATTCTAAAGATTGCTTCTTTCACCTCTTGTAGCGCCTCATCAATACAGTCAAACTCGTCTTCAAATCTAAATTTCATTATGAATCCTTCGCATAGAATATCCTAGCCACCTGTACCATGGTGAAGCTCTGTTTCTACATACCAATTCATCGAAATGACATCCAAGGTGTGACACAACAAATGCACCCATTCAGGTTGGGGCTTCTCTCCATAAGCCTAAGCCCATTTGGCCAAATGCGCATGTGGATCATCCTGCCCATCATACTTGTCTTTCATTCACATCTTTAGCTTCCTAAAGCATGTTCTCATCATCCTCCTACATTTGCGCCAATCATCAAAGCTTCGCTTATGTGTACCCCACCATCTTGCGGGCGTAGCATGCGGTGCCCAGTCCAACATCTAGAAGCGCTGCTTTTCTAGTACCTCCCTCTCAAATGAATCCAAAAACATATCTACATCATTCAAGCCATCATATGTACACATATTTCTTACCTCTGAGGACACACAGCACAGCAACCAGGTCATCATGTTGCAGCTCAGCGTAGTTACTTCATGTAACTGATTATGTCAGCGCTTTAACTCTTTATTAGAGTTCGAGGTGCGTGAACTCTCGCGATCCCATGTAATTCGTCCATCCGTGGTGGGATTCACCCAGTCTTCATCTCGCGCTATTATCTTATAGATACATTCCAGATCTTCATCACTATCATAATCGCGGGCTGGTTCAGTATAGTCCAATCCTTTAACAGGATCTAGGGGCACTATTATGCGTAGCGATTTCTTCTTGAATATCATCTTTTTCTTCTTTAGGTTGATTACCCCATTCATATGAGTAGCTCAATCAATTCCTAGGAGTGCAGGATAGGCGCTATTATCATCCATAATTTTTATTACTTCGAACTCAGCCAGCATGCTCGCACCTTTAATATCTATAGTCACCCCCTGCAACCATCCCATGGAGATGATCTTCTGTTGATTGGCCATCCTTAGCTCAATTAGAGACCATTGCAGTGCAGGTCTCCCCATTCGTTCCCAAGTCTACTTCAGTAAGATGTTCGCATATGACCCCAAGTCCAAAATAACCTGATCCATTTCATACTCTCCTATCTGTGTGGTCAGACTCATCTCTTGTCCCATTATTGTTTTATTATTTCCAATCTTTTGCACTATGCGCGGCTCACCCAGTGCACTCCTAGCGCATCTATTTATGAGCTCTTATAACCCCTTCACAACCTTACTATTGTGCAGTAACTTCATATAGGTCTCCAGGAAGGTTGTGAGCATAGAAGGGTCCATCTCCTTATCAGGCTTATCCTTGCTCCCTAAGGTGGAGGCCTCAAAGAAGCTCTTCTTCACTTCCATGAAGGTTTCTCATGCGCGCTCCAAATCAAACTCAGCCTCCTTTGCTAGAGCTTTATGAACCCATGTATTTTCTTCATTTCAGGCACCATACCTCTTTGTGCACCTCTAGTTGATCTACTTTGTACTTCTTCAAACTTTGCATCTCAAAGCAAAGGTTTTTCAACTGCGCATGGATCTGTTGAACCCCCATATTTGCATCTTGCATCGGGGTTTCATGTAGTCTCATTGCAATCTCCAAGGCCTTTGTTGGGTCCCTATAATACTAGTGATTACCCCATTAATATTGTAGTTGTACCCCTTATTTATATTGTTGTGCCCCTATTACCCCCATATTGTTATTTCTGTGCCCCTTAGAATCCCTCTATTGTTATTTTTGTGGCTTTATATTATTATTGTTAGGTTCGGCTGGATTATATTATGACTCCTTAGACTCCTATATATAGAAAGGAGGTTTTGTCATTTGTATCATCCAAGAATTGTACATTTATGTAATGTAAAGGAGGTTGCCCCCTCGAAGAGGCTGAATTCTAAGGCGTGGATCTCTCTTTTCTATCTTTTTGTGAGCTGGTTTCATAACATTTGGTATCAGAGCTTTGGATTCTAGGGTTTCGTTGCTCCAAACAAGTCATCGTGGAATTTTCGCTATAACTTTTTTTCTGTTATGTTTCAGAAGTCGCAAAAAAAAACCCATTTGAGAAAAATTGGCGTTGAACTTCGGATCCAAATTTCAGAGCGTTTCGCGGGATATTTTCGGAGATATGATCTGAGGAAGTTGGCCTTTTTGCAGACTCCTGAATTACACTCAAAACAGGTGACCTGGGGAAAATCGTCATAACTTTCGTTCTGAGCATCGGATTGAAATTTCGTAAGAAGGTACAGAAATAGGACGGACTGTAGTTTTTATTTATATATTTTTCAGAGTCAAAGATTGAAACAGTGACACGTGGCACTTCATACAAGTTCGCTCTACTGAACTAGTCTATAATCAGGTCACTGCGGGAGATTATGCATAAATCTTTCTTGGAGAATCCAATTTGGATCAGACTAGTGGAATTGGAAAGAGGACATAGAAGGATACTACAGGTCACAAGTTCAGAACTGGATGATTTGAAACTGCAGAGATACATCGGATACAATATCAGGCTTCTACAAAGTAAAAAAAAAAGGTGTGTAGTTTTTTTTTAATTTTCGCATAAGTTTGGTTTGAAGGAATTCAAAGGGCATAGTAAAGCATTATTATTGGTAACTGATGCCCCGAGGAAAGAAAATGCAAACACCTAGTAAGGAACCTGAAAGCTCTAGCATGACTCATGAAGAAGAGGAAGAAATGCTACATGATATATCAAAATTACAAGACCAAGTGCAAAAAATGTCAGCCTCACAAAAGCTAACAGAAGCTAAGATAAATGGCATGGGATCTAAGATAAAGGGCGTGGAAGCTAAGATGGAAGATTAGAAGACAGATTTGAAGATAGACATGGATGATTTGAAGACAGACTTGAAGACAGACAT
>APFE030055496.1:12425-29792 GCA_000404065.3 Pinus taeda | reverse complement strand
ATTTTGCTAGGTAGGGTGGTTCTTGGATTCCCCAAGCCACTCAGAGTTCACAGACTCTTTTTCTTCCTACTAGCTCTGTGACCCTTGGTCTATAGTGGAAAGAGCCAATGTGATGCTCAGTCCAAACAGATTCCTCTATGGGAAGGCTTGAATCTTCAAGCTCTCTAGTGCTCGACGCTGCCTGTGGTCAGCTCGGCCCTCTGTCTCCTCTGCTTGGCTTTACTATTATTTGTGTTCAGTCCTCCTCTCAGGGTTCACTGTTCACTGTCTCTCTTGGTCGCTTGGACTCCTCTCAAAATCCTCTATCTTCTTTTTCGACTGTCTCTATTCATGGCTTTAGCCATTCAATCCCTATGCTTATTCGGTTCCTCTCCCGCCTACGTCGATTCACCTTCTGCAGCTGAGCTTGGAGTTCCCTGTTCAGCATTAGTATGAACACTCGGGAAGTGGCCACTTGTCTCCATCTAACTGGTGCCAGCATGCTTCGTTGGTTTGTTTCTTCCATTACGTCATGTATGCATTCTTTCTCCACCCTGGCAGTCAAATGAATTCCAAATCCCTTTAGAATGCGGCTTAATTCCCTGTTGATTCTGCTTGTTTCTATCGGGCGTAATCTCAGCTGTTCAATTTGGGCTCCTCAAGATCCGACGTCATACGCACGTCGAGTATGGTTGACTTGCTCGACCGATAGTGTGCAATCACGGTGGTTTTTCTCTCACCTCCGCTGCCACGCATTGATCACTGAGCGGGATCGCTCTGCTCTCCTCCAAAACCTCTTACCGTTCAAGGGCACCCCGATCGATACCGTTGGTTTTCCAGAGCGCGGGTCCCGCCTTTGTCCTTTAGCGCTTTTTGTTTCTCCGCCTGCAGTTCTCCGGCTCCCAACATGACCGAGAGCTTAATGCTTTTCCATTTTAGCCTTGTTTTCCCATAATCGCGCATCAAAATCGCCTTCTTTTCCCGATCCAGGCCTCCCAGGGGCTACTTTGGCCTCCTGTGCAGTCTCCATGGGCCTCGGTCAGCACGCTTTGACTGAGGTCCTCGTCTTTCCACGTCGGCTACCATGGCCACTGGTTCAAGGCATTTTTTGATCGTTGTTTTGGAATTTTCAAGGATTTGTTCAACTCGATACAATCAAGGTGCTTAATAGTATTTTATGGATCCGATTCGGATGAGTAAGTTTCAAGTTCCGATGGAGAACAAGATTTTCCAACATGGATGTTTTCTACAATTCCATATTTGGTCGAAATATCAATAGAAATGGTTTCTTCAATATTCAATAAGTTCCGTTCGAAATCGACTATGTCTATAAATATAGAATTTGAAAGGAAATCAACGATTGAAGGGAAATTTAGTTCATTTGGAATATCTTCTCTGTGATCTGGAAGATGGGATGAATGATAATAATCTGCCATGGTTCTTCTTCTGTCATCATTCATTGGATGATTCCTTCATCACTAGAAAATGTACGTGAAAAAGGATCAGAGGAAGTACCATATTCTAAAAAATGACCAACTCATACAATTAGTGATGATACGGATACATATATCTTCCCTAAGTGGGTAGTTACACCTAGAAAAATTGAAGTAAATATGTTTAACCTTTTCCTACAATAAACAGATAAGATAAAGGAACCTACTTGTGATCTTTCACTTCCTTTGATCTCCTTTGATTTGCTCCCGTCACTCCTGCTCAAACTAAATTCGCTCAATTTGTACCTGCCAACATAAACAGAAGATGACAACAATAAAAGCATATGATCTATTTATTTTAAACAAATGGAATCGACAACATTTGAACATACATTCATGATAGATATAGACAAAAGTATTGGAAAAGGAACAAACAACTTTATTGATTGATAGAAGGTTAAGTTACACCCAATGTGGTTCAATCTCATGTCACTCATCCATCTTATTCCAAGACCTCATCAATAGCAACATCAATTCAGTAGAAAAACATTACTTTGACAATGATTTCAAGTCTCTAAACCAACAGTATTTCTCCATAATATCCAAGCTCTTTGGCTTTATGATGGGAGACCAATTTATAGATGAATGAAAGTGGTTTTGTCATTAATATGGCATTGAATGGTTTTCCATAATTGAATGATTAGTTTCCATGTTCAAAGGGATGAGAGGATATATGATTAGATGATCCAAGGCTATCCTAAGTCGAGCTCATCTTGATAGTATAGGAGTTGGGTTCCTTCTAGAAGGCTCTAGAAAGGAGGAATATACTTAGGATCCAATGAACATTACAAGGATTCTCACCCAGCGCAGGCTTGAGTGGGCTTAGGTGCTCTATGACATAGCCTTGAATGGGGCTACTTGTTCTACAAAGCACTTAACCCTAACCAGGGGTGCACTGGTGACCCAAGGAAGCACTTCAGCAAGGTTTGAAGTCATGAAACTCTCATGGATGAAAGCACTCAATGAGGTGGCATGTCTAGGGCATGTAGCAACTGAATTAGGGTTTGATAGACCCTGTTTACACTAATTTGATCATCAAGAGTGATGTTCCCAAATAGACCTGTAAAACCCCTCCAAAGCTAACAACACTTATAGATATTCAAAGGCTATGGAAACAATTTATTGACTCATCTTCAACTAGGTGAGTGTTGTTACAACCATTTAATTTTAATGTTATTTCTGTTATGTTTTAGTTTATCATTTTTAGGGAGAGAATTTTCGCTCATTTTTGTAATGAACACTATAAATCTCCATCTTGAACACATTGTGAAGGGTTCTGAATTTTGGAGAAAAATCAAAGTTTTTGTTGCACTTTTGTACTCAAGTTCTCATTTAACATTATTTAAACTAATTACAATTCCAGTACACATATTTCCAATAGTACAGGTAGTTTTTTCATCTCTCTATGCATTCTATTTTTAAAGGAATTGTTTCAAATGTTTAAATATTTTTTACGCGCCATTTTTTAGAATTAGGAAAATGATCGTCAATTTGGATCTTTCACTATCTATCAAATTGTTCCAAAGCATCCCCTTGCAAGGTTAGAACCCAAACAACCCCAAAGAGAATGAAATTCCTAGATATCGAGGCTCAAAAACCTATTTTTGGCTTCTTGTGTAGTTCCCTAGTCCATTTCTGCGCATACACAGAAGAGACCATTAGAAATTGTGAAAAAGTGCACTCTATCTGACACTATGGCCTACACACATGACTTAACACAAGTAAAAATAAAAAGTAAATTCTGGAAGCTTTATTAGTCGAATGTTTCCCAACTAACAGCGTCGAATGGATGCATATTCAACCCTGATCCCTCCCATCATGGAGCTACTTCCCTCTCTTTGTGGATCTCATATCACACCACTTGTGGATCTCATCCCTTAGGAAATGGATCCCAAACCTCCTCCTCTTGGCCTATAAATCAAACATAGGCCAGAGCAATGAGGCTTGTGGCGCAGAAATAACGCTAGGAGGCTTTTCATCCAAGGAGAAGGTTAGAGATTGTGAGAATAGGATTGTAACATCAAAGCTTTGAGGTTGTAAGTTTTTTCTCCATTTTATTTAATAAAAAGTAATTTTTATCTCCTAATTGTGTCTTTTCTGATATCATTTGTGGAATTCCTTGATCATTCACATAGTTATGATTGGTTATTGATTCAATTTATGATATATGTTGAGTGAAGTAGTTCTTTACCTTTCATTCTATATACTAGATACTTTGATCCTTTGTGTGTTTCTGTCTATGTAGATCTCCTTCGAGACATCATGGAGAAGTTGTGGAAAGCACAGGAATGGTATCTAAAACATCAAGGGAAAGCTAACTATCGAAGGCACTAAATTGGACTTCAATAGGCATTTCGATAAAACGGTAGGTGATCTCTCTCATAATGTTTGTTTCAATCAATCATAAGCTAAGGAAAGGTAGCAGTTATTTTCTTATTTGTTACTATATTTCTTTGAGGTATAGGGAGATCCATCTTGTTCGCAAGAGGGATTAGTATGCCTAAAAAAATGGCAACTTTTTTGGGGAGTGTCTCACTATCCATCATTCTCTTTGTTTTGACCTTTGATCCTTTAGATATAGCCCTCTCTTAGTGTTTAGAAATACTGAAAAACTATATTTTATGATTTATTTGACTTGTTTTTATTTTTCTAAAAATTTCCTATTGTGCACACTTTATCTTTAGGCACAGAGCATATTTCTGTGCACTTTCTCCACTGTAACAATGCGTATGCACGTAGGATTATTTTATTGCCTGCGCACATACCTATAGTTTTTTAAAAATTTAGTTTCCCCTTCATCAAGTCCAGATTTTTTTGTTTTCCCAGTTTAATTAAACTTGTTTGTACCTGCATTGAGTCTCTGTCAGTCCAGTTGAATGTTGAGAAAGAGTTTTCTTGCAATTTTCTTGTTTTCACAAATTAGAGTAAAAGCTTCATTTGGTGTGTAGTCGATCTATCAAAAGAAACATCAATTGTTCTTAGTTTCTAGTCTTCTTGTCTTTCTTCTTTTGAAGAGATCAAATCTTGTGTTTATTTTACTTTGTTGTGAAATATTTTTTTGTGAATGAAAATCAATGATTTACAACACTGAGTATTGTTTATGAAAAGTGCTTCTTATGTTGAATGTGAAATGAAAATTCTTTTTTTTTTCCGTTACTGAAGTGTTTCAGAATTTTACTCTTGACTACAACAAATTCATAACATTCAATAGCAAAAATTCATTTTAGTGTTGATTGGTTTCTTCATGCATTTTGAATTTTTCGAGTGATTGTATGTCAAAAAGGAAAGTTTCTTGATTTTTTGAGTTACTGGGCAAAAGTGAAATTTTAAAGTTAATATCCATATTTGGGTAATTTAAATTGAATATTTTCATTTAGGAAAAGGGATTTAGTGGGGATTTAATAGGTTTTTCCATTTCCACTGAAAATTTGAAAATACCCTCTCCTTATTTAAGTTAGAAATTCATTGAAAATAAAATATCACATTTCATATTTGATTGCATTAGGACTTGTGTCAAGTGATAATACCGTTAGTTTCACATCCATTACCTTTAATTAAATAACATCTCTCAAAAATAGCGCTAATAAAATAAATCTAGAAATTTTTATTATTCTAGGGCTCTTTTCCACCTACATTTGATCAGGTTGTAGGGCTTTGGAATAGGGAAGTGATTTAACTTTCCAAAGATTCAAATAAACATTACAATCTTGAGATAGGGAGTAAATCCATTTACTGCAATTTGGCTCTGGGAAGCTCCCCTTACAAATGAGTTAAGCACGAGATCATGTCGGGCACAATGGAGTGATTTACCCCACTTCATTGGTTACGGTAGAGTGATTTACACGTATTAAAAATGGTGTTGAAAGGTACTTGGGAGTCACTTGGAAGTAAACCTCAGATTAACCATGTTAAGTAACTTTCAAGGGGTTTGAGATTTTTTACTCTACTCTTGCATTTGCGTGTACATCAGATCTATGACTGTACCCCCAGGTTAAATTATTTTACATGGTAACCTTAGAGACTATAATCTTAGGGATATTATCCAAGGTGATAGTGAAGGGGAAGTCTTTGTTGTACCTAGAACAGACGTTGGCTAGACTCACTTAGACCTTTTTGGAGGGTATTCTTCATTCGAGATGGAATAAATGAAGTTTACTTGCACCAGATTGTGTACATTAAGTAGGTAGTAAGTGTAACTAGTTCCACCCACTCTATCTTTAGCCACTTTTCACATTGATCTTTGTGATGTTGGATTTCATCACCAACTAGTGATTTCGTTGTGAAAATCTTGTTTGCATGATTTGATTCCTTAGATTTACTAGCACATGTAATTGTTTATTTTTAGTTTTTAGATACCTTAGGTTTGGATTGTGAATATTATTTGGTTTTTTTATAAAATTTCATCGTAGCTGATTTGCAAAGGCATTCACATAGAATGCAGGGTTTACCCCCTAAATTTACACCTAGTTAATTGGAAAATATTAAAATTGAAAGCTCAAAATCAACAAGATCTGGAACCTCAGAACAACCCGAAACATCTACAATTTTAGAATCTGAGATAGTAGAAACTAAAGTGAATCCAATGTAAGAAGTATAACTAGGCTTAATTCATTATGGTCTAGAAGTTACTGAAATCATTCAAAGTGAATCTGATACTAGTGAAGTTTTAGACACATAATAACTGAACCAGAAGTTGAAGAACCTAAGTCTGATATTTCTCAACCTGAATCGCCTTCAATTGTTATAGCTCCTACTCCTACTCCACCTTCACCTTGAAGGAAACTTATAATTACAACTAGATTACCTCCTGGTTTAATTAGTATTGAATATATTACTAGGAATGAGGAGGAATAATCACCTTGTACTCCAATTACTATTGGTGAACCAAGGTTTTTTTCTAAGAATTCTCTTTGATCCTTTCTAACCTGATCCTTGGTATTTTACCCCTTTGGACTTTTTGGGTCCAAGTTTTCAACCTCACCACATTCCCTTTTATTCACCAAGACGAACCATGTTAGAAATTCCTCTTGGGAGTCAACCTATTGATACTTCTATGTTTACCAACTCTCCATAGTCATTATTAAATGGTGGTCCTTCGGTTCCTCTTGGGTACCAATCACTTACTACAACTTTTTAAGGAGATACTCCTTCCCCTCAAGTTTTTGCTTGGTCATCTAGTCTATCTACATCTATTGTTCATAGCATGACATCCATGCATGAAGCACCTTTGGTGTCAAACCAATATGTTCACATGATATTCGGTAACTTAGGTAATCCTCAAGTAACCCCAGCTGGTGTTTATTACCCACTTGGGGGGAAACCACCTTATCCTCCACCTGGAGAACAACCTATTGTCAGATATTATCCTACACCTGAAGGACAACCTTTTACTAGAACTTATGGTCAGATACCTCAAGTCATTCTGGGTCAACCTGTTGTGGCTCAACCCTTGGTTGGTACTCCTTACCCTCAGACAAATACTATTTGGAAAGTTTCTTTCGCTCAACATTTTGTTCCAGTTACTCCACAAGTGCTAGTTTATCAACCTGTTCAACCTATTGGAAAATTTAATCCACAAATACCAATGCCAAGTATTTCCATACATGTCCAACAATTTGTCCAAGTAATTCCACAAACACCTTTGCAACAATCTTTCCAAGGAATTCCTCTAACACTTGTTCAACAATTGGCTCAACAACCTATTCAAAGTAGACCTAAAATACTTGTCCATACATCTATTTAATAACCAGTTCTAAGTTCACCTCAGATAACTGTCCCAACAGTATCACAAATAACAGTCCAAGTTACCCCTCAAATACCTATTTCACAACCTACACAGGTTATCCCTCATGCATCTGCTCATCAAATTGGTCTTGTTGTCCAGTCTACAACACATATTCCTATCATAAAACACCTTTCCAAGGTCAAGCTATTCATGTTCCACCTTTTCAAGGTCAAACTTTGCAAGGCCCACCTTTCCAAGGTCAAGCTTTACAAGGCCAACCTTTTCAAGGTCAATATTTTCAGAGTCAACCTGTTCAAAGTCAATTTGTTCAAGGTCAACCTTTGCAATCTCAACCTGTATAGGGGAAATATTAGAAAATTCAACATTTCCATAGTCAACCATACCCTGGTCATGCTTATCAAGTTGCTTTTCAACCGCAACCTAGGATGATTCACCTTGGTTACCCTCGAGGAATGCAAATTCCAACTACACAGGCTATTCTAGGATATCTCGGTATCCTCCTCCAGGAGTTGGACTTAACCCTCAAGGTTATAAAACTCCACAACAAGACCCTAACTGAAAATCAACATTCATTGCAACTTTAGATTTACCAGACCTATCCCGGTTAAGAAACGATGCTATTTATTATTATCCTTTTTGGCTAGCAATTCCTACCAAGTTACCAAGTGATATACCAAAGTTTTAGGAAAAATTAGGAGAGGACCCATCAAATCATGTCATGACATATCATCTTTGGTGTGCATCGAATTCACTAATCAGTGATTCTATTAGACTTCACCTTTTCCAACAAACTTTAACCGGTTTGGAAGCAAAATGGTACATTGAGTTACCTCACACTTCTTTCCATAATTTCAACTCTTTAGCAACAACATTTTTGACACATTTCCATCTACCTATTTGATATGACACTGGTACCGAAATATTGACTTTCCTAAAACAATCAAAATCCACTTACATTTCTGATCATATATATGAATGGAGACGTAGGCATCATTTAGTTAAAGTTTTTATTCCAAATAAAATTTTAGCTGAATGGTTTACAAAATAATTGCTTCCTGATATTATCGAGGATGTTTCTAAGGAAGGTTTTGTGACAAAAGAGTAGGTAATTTCTCGTGCCAGTATTTAGACTTAGTTTATACCCAATCTAGCACCTTGTACAAGAAAATCCTGAATTTACCTCACCCAACAATTTTAGATCAATCAAATTCAACTCCTACAAGATTTAATGTTCTTGATGGTGTAATTGGTTCTATCATCCACTAGTCTGAGGGTAAAAATAAAAATTCTAAAATCACTCAAACTTTAGCTATACAATATTTACCAGCTAAAAACCTTTCTCCAAAAAATACTTATGAAACTAATGTTGTAGAATCATCTACTGCCAAGAATCAATCATCTGGGGGTAAAAATAAGGGGAAAGGTAAAACAAAACAAAATGATTCTTAGAAAGAGAAACCCACTAAAAATGAACCTATTGACGAGAAAATAAAACCTCGTTATCCTTTCCTAATTTGTAATGAAGATCATTATACCAAGGAATGCCCACATCGGGCGAAGGTTACCAAACTCATACACGGTTATCCAACTCCTTCAATTTTGAATGATCATTTTCCTTCTCAAGACAACAAAATGATTTCACATAACCCATCTTCTTCTTCCACATTAGCAAATATCATGATGATGTCTTCGCAGCAAGTTATGTTAGCAACAAGATCAAAAGATTACGGATCTAAGGGTCCTATAGTAAATGGAAATGATGTTAGTTCATCTAACCAACCTTCTAGTTCAATTCCTCCTCCTCCTTTTGAACCATTACATATTTAGACACTGAACCCTAACATGATGATTCAACCACCTCCCAAAGGTGTTCTTCGAAAATTATCGTTCAACCCACATGCTAGAGTTACTCAGAATTACAACATTGTTGAAGACCTGTCTATGTCTCCTTTGACAATGTCAGCTCTTGAGGTGCTGCAAACATGTCCAACATAAATAAAGTTAGTATTCTCATATGTTGGATCTATTGATTCGTAATATTATAATCTTATTATATTTGATCTTAAAAGTAATATACCTAGACTCCCACATCAACTGGCATTCTAGATACTAGTTTTTGTCAAAACCAGACGAGTGTTTCGCACAGTTATTGATGAAGAAGATTCTACGTGTATCATGTCTATTTCTTGTTGGAAACATTGAGGTTCTCCAATTATCAATCAGTCACCTACCACTTTTAAAGCCTTTGATGGAAGAGCTTTCCATCCATATGGAATCCTAAATGATCTACACATAGAGTTAGAAGGTAAGATGGTCGTGATCGAAGTTGAAGTTATTGATGCTCAGCACAGTTATAACTTTTTCTTGGTTGAAGTTAAAATGTCTGTAAAAAGTGTGGTTTTTACAAAAATGTCATCCAAAGACATGAGGCCCTGTAGCCTTTATTATCTGAACATTCTGATACATCATCGAAAAACAAAATATATCCCTGAGACTAGAAACTACGTATGTTGATCATGGTAGCAGACAATAGTGTGAGCTACTCATCATAGCAAGGGACTAATCAATCCAGGAACCCCCACAGTGTGCCTCTAATGGAAAATAGGCATGTCATCGATCCTGACATCTAGAATGTCTAGGATCAACCTCTCTAGGTTGTGCTCCATCTTAATCAATGCCTCTATTGTGTCAAGGTTTTGTATTGCGGGAGCTACTGGCTTCTCACCATGCCTATCAAATCTACAAAGTCCTGCTGGACTCACCAAACCCACATCTGCATGATCATTTTAGATGATTAGTTTTGGATGCCAAAAAACAAAAAAAAATCAAAAATAACCTAAATGTGAATTTATTACCTAGGTCACTCCACTGTGTTCCGACTAGTAGTGGAATATCTTGGTCACCTGTGTAATCCATTCTTTCATATGGAAATTCTTTGATCATAATGATCTAAAGTTCCAACCATCCAAAAAAATAAAGAGTGTATCGAATAGTTGGGCCTTCACCACCTCTGTAGCATGCCATTAATGTGACCCACTTCAACATGTGAGGATCTCGTGATCCTCCCCCATATATGGATACCTATGGGGCGAGAAGGGGGATCCTCTCTAGAGAAAACAAGATAACAAAGGAACCATACCCAAAATTCTTGAGTTTGTTGGTTTTCACTCTAGTTAGTTTCCCTTTTAGGTTGGAAACTACCCCTTCACACTAGTTGAATATTGTAGGTTGTAAGCACTCTACGGAGATCTACATCTGAGGCTTGGTGAGCAAGTGAATAGCTACACTCCTGCATAATCATGAAACTGTAAAATAGATAGCTCTCAAAGGAAGCCTCTCAATGGTTTTGATATCAATTATCCCATATTTGAGAGCAGCTCCTTGAAAGCAATGTTGCACTAGATAGGTAGCAATTGTGTTACCACCTCGTCTATGTCCATACAGAGAAATCTCCACTCTACGGCATAGGAGCCCAGACAACAAATAAATGTCATCGATAGCGATAGTGAGTCTATGGTATCCAATCACGAAGCACTCTTCATGTACATTCCACTTTCTCACAATCCATTCTAGTAAATATAACTAGGCCTTCATTCCTGGAATTGTAAAAAAATATACATACCACAGTTTCTCAGAGCCTATAATGTCTTTGGGTGTTTGAAATAAATTATATATTGTTCTTCATGTTCACCTTCTATTGGCTTGAGGGGGCCTGACCCAGGTTCATCGTTAATTAGCCAAACAAACCCCTAAACTACTGGCCCTTTCGACATCAGCCCACGAAGAGCAAACCGAAGTCTCACCTGAAGTAGTATGGGGGGATGCTGGAACCAAGTACACGATCAACCTTCACATAGCTTTAACCTATGGCTTAGGTACTTTCACACTGCTATAGCAGCATGCTGTGCATATTCCTCTATTATCCTAAGTGATTCGCTTATCTATTCAAATACTTAATGTTATCACCGCGTAAACAGATGTTCTTACTTGCGTTCACTTGACCAACACATTTACATACATTCGTGCATCATATAAGCATTATAAGTGAAATTCATACCCAACATAACAAGATGCATAAACAGGAAATAAAGACGTAGAAATTGTAGAATACTTCTCTTTATTGATAATTTCGGATAGTTACAGACTCAACCTCCCTGCGCACTCAGTTGCAGGGGTCTGCGCACTCAGCTGTGGACTTCTACCCTAGGCCTCTGCGCACTCAACTACAAAGCCTCTACCTATGCTATGACCCAAGACTTAGACTTCTTGCTCTAAAGCTATGACTATCTTCGTCGTATTATCCTTTAACTACTTAGAGCTTAGCTCTTTTATACAATCCCATGGTTCGTGGACCACGGGTAGATATTTTACAGGCTACATTATATTTCCAAAATAAGGGCGGACAACCTTCTGACTCTTTAACACCTATGCGCTCCACGACCACAAAATGTGGAGTCTTTACACTTGGATTACAAAATTTGACCAAAATATGGGCTTATAGCTCCAAAACTACCCTTGGGGGATCTCGCGCCCAACAGGCCCCCAACACAAACATTGTGACTCACCCTTGAGTCACTATGCAAGCAGGGAGATCTTAGCGTGAAGACCTCCCAACACTATTTGGATGACCGCAACCTCGGCAGCACACTGAGCGGTCGCCTGCTAGACTTCTTCCACTCTTTACTCGGTGACTTCCGCTTAACTGCCACCCTAAATCTTTTGCTAAGTTGCCTGCAGTGTCACAAGCTTTCCTTCAATGGAAGTTGTGATCATATATTCCTTGTCTATCCATGGTTGTAGGCGTGCTTTTAGGACCGCTTCTTTGTGTCGAGTGGCATCCACCTGTTCCTTAAGCGCCTTTGCCTCCTTCATACATGCAAGCCTCTATGTAAGGGCGACCATCTGCGTAGTCCCTTTGATCTCATCATATCTTTGTTGTAGCTCATGCACCTATGTCTCCAGACGCTCTACATTCGGGTCCTCCTGGAGGGTGATCAGGATTTTGAATGACTATTCAAAAAGACACATGCAGTCTGCTACTGCACTATCCATCACCGCTATTGTTGTTGTAACAGTGGTGGTACATTGTTCCCTGACTTCCGGTGGAGTTAAAGGCTAAGCCCTCAACTGCAATTCTATGATCTGCAGGTTCAGATCTAGCTAAATCCTGGTCGTCTCTGTCCAAGCATCACGCACCCTTGTGGCCAACTTGCAGACGTGCACCTCAACTGGTTCTTCTGCTTGAATGTCCAACTCCAGGACCATTCGGCAGGCTTCCTCCACAACCTTCATGATATTCTTATTTTGTTCCACTACCTCATTGTGTTGCAGGCCCAACTGCTCGATATTTATGCGCTGCTTGCTCATCACCTACAAAGCGTGACTCTCCCAGGCCCTAAGTTCCGTGGTGACTCCATCCTACAAGAGGTGGAGCATCTCTTGAGGGAGCGCGACCATATTCAATCCCACCCCTTTCCGGCTGCTGACTGTGGGCTTCTTGGTCTCATTCTCTGTAGTAAGTCCCCATCTGGTAGCACTATCGCATAGGTCACCCCTCTACGTAACATTTCACAGGAGGTGAAGTGTCGATCGTGAGGCTAGTGGAAACTGTGCCAACCTGTGGAGTGCGAGCCTGCAACTCCTGTAGCTTTGTCTGTAGAGCCCCTAATACCAATTATTGCTGCTCTTCGAACTGGTGGAGGGCCTCTGCGGTGACATCCCTCACCGTTTCTCCGATATCGTGCAAATCCCCCTCAGTGGGGGTGATTGGGTCGAAGGATGTCTTTGAAGCCTTGGTTTTCTTTCGTGGCACTTCCTTCTCTTGTTGTCACTGATGCTTGAGTTGGGTGGATGTCATCTGCAAGTCAGCACCACCTTTTTCTATCGGCTGCTCTATTTCTACCTCAACCCCAGGTGAAGGTGACTCCTATCCTCCATGCTCTTCTTCTCCTATCTTCTGTTGTTCTTCCAATTTCGTGGCATCGCATGCCACCTGGGTCTTAGCCTCTTCTTCCTCTTTCCTATGTTTCTCAGCTAGCTGCGCCATTCTGAGTTTTGTTTCTTCCTTCTTACACTACGCGGCAAACTTTTCTGTTTCCACCGCGGAGCCTGTTGGAGCATGCCACTCCGGTGGCCAAGACTCGAGGATTGTAAAGATAACATCATCAATTGCCAAATATGGTAAGTTATTCCATGTCTTTGTAGGGTCCCTCCGTGCCCTGATAAAGACATGGTGGAAATCCGCTTTGAACTCTGCAAAGCTCTACAAACTAGCGTATACTATGGGCGACAACCACGGCTGGTGATTGATCTCCATCTGGATACTCATCTCCATCAAGATCCAAAAGATATTTCTTTTTTTTATGCATTGTGCATACTTGGTCACCCACAGCAAAGCATACTTCGTCGCCTCTGGAAGGTTTGGCGCGACTGAAGGGAATTGGTTGTCTTCTGGCATCTCCCATGCCACCAGCACAATCAAGAGCAAGAGCCATGCATAGTGGAACATCTTGCCCTGCTCCTGTGCCTCACGACAGTTCGCAAGGAACTCACTGCATAGATAATTCATCCAGTTGAAATGGACTCCCTCAGCGCATTGGGCTACTAATGAAATCACAGCTACAGGAACCTCATCTTGGAAATTTCGCATCACCTTCCCTGCTAATATTTGCACTGCTATCCTGACTGCAGGGTTGTTAATGCTTGAGATGGCATATCCCCGCTTCTTCTTCTCCAACTTGAATTTCTTCTTCATATCTTCTGCGAGGGCCAACTCACCACCTTTTCCTTCTGATATATTGGTTGGATCCTCCCTTGAATAAGGTAGTCATGTGACCCAATGGATCAAGAGGTCTATGATGGGAATGGGCTCCTCCAGCCACAAACACCCATCATGCACCAAGCAAAGTAGTTGCCTGATGATGAAGATGGTCACTGGGGCGTGGTGGTAATGTGGTGCCTAAAGCAGGTTGAGTAGCCCGGCTTTCTCTACACCCTTGAGCCATCTCTACGCTCTAATTTGATCATTCCAGCAGTTATTTCAATCCATCTGCGCATTAGCTACTCAGACGCTAAATGCGAGAATTTTCTCGTGATCTACGAGGTCCCAATATTCAAAATTTAGTACAGGATCCCGCCCTAAGTGCGGCCCCTCAAAAACAATGTCATCCGAGAGCAATGGAGTTTGTAGGGAGCTCTTGCTCTCGTCTATGTCCTTCTGCACCTTGGCTTTGCCCTTGTGCAGAGGAACATATTCTAGTAACCTGGTAATAGGGTCCGCACCTTGTGTTTCAATTTCCATTTCTAGATCCTCCTCATCCACCAGGATTTCTTCATATTCTTCCTCATCTGCCTCCAGATTAATGGCCTTCCCCTTTTCCTGAAAAGTGAGCTTGGTCCTTTGTGGGTTTCTTGGTGAGATGCGCACTAGTAGCATAGTCTGCTTATCCTTCTTCAGTCTCAATGTCCTACGTGATTTAGGGACTTCGACTACCACTCCGGCACTCTCTGGGGTAGCTTCTACTACCTCAATTTCCTGCGTGGCTTCCTCGGTTGTCGATGCTTCTGTGTCCATGGCTTCCATGGGTGTCAAAATCATTCTATTTAGGAGGTCCTGCATCTCCTTTAGCAATCTCTCAAACATTGAACTTGCTCTCAAAGCCTCAAAATTCACACGGTCGATACACACCTAATAGCGCAATAACTGAATTTTCAAAATGCCAAGTGTTTTTCGTTCGACAGCCACCTGTGATTTATAGGGCCTTTCAATTCAAATCTAACCATTCCCCCCACATTTGACCCATTAATGCTATATTGGCAGTAGATTTTCAAGAATCTAATCCATAAATTTTTCCTTAAATGCCTACCGCTTGCTCCATTTAGCCACAATCCGACCATCAAATTGCAAACAGTGACTTTAACGGTCACTTTTCAGTGGACCTGCGCGTTATTTCCATGAGTAGCGCAACTACCTTTGCGTTGTCGCGAACCCTGTGACACTTCCCTGATTCATGCAGTCCTGAAATAGTGCATCTCCCCAACATGGCCAATGTATTTTATAGTCTCGCACCTCCTTTTAGCTACTTGGAGCATTAAGACTGTGCTTTTGTTACATAGTCAGATGGTCGGGCCACTTATGTATGGCTTCAATCGACTGCCATTCACCTTTCCTGGGAAGGGATCTCCATTCAACTTAACCAACTGGACCATGCCACCCTCGGTAATATCCTTAATAACATAGGGCCCCAACCAATTTATTTTGAATTTCCCTAGAAATTTATCAAACTTACTTCCATACAACAGCACCAAGTCATTCACCTTAAAGGTGTGCAGATTAATATGTCAGTCATGCCACGCTTTTTCGCGCTACTTTTGGACCTATTGATGAAAACCAACCAAAAATCTCTCTTCTTCAAGCTCATCCAATTGCACGAGCCTCTCTTTGAGGGCTCCACGATCTATCATACCTATGAGCGCTACTATGTGTAGACTAGGCACGATGTACTCCATGGGCATCATTGCTTCAACACGATATACAAACCTAAAGGGTGTTTGTCCTGTTAACTTCTTGCACGTCATCTGATAAGCCCATAGCACTGCAGCTATGCGTAGGTCCCAATCACTTTGCTGAGCATTGCAAACATTGCTCAATGTGTTTTCAAGGACTTTGTTGAATGCCTCCACTGTCCCATTAGCCTGTGGGTGATAATGTGTGCTCTTCTGGTGATATACCTTAAATTCCTCTGTTATTGCATTAATCATCTCATTCAGGAAGTGCGTACCATGATCACTCATCAATATCCTTGGACATCCAAATTGCATTAGTACATGTTCAAATAGGAACTTCGCGGTAGTCGCGCCCATGCAATCCTTCACCGACTGCGCTTCTAGCAAATGAGTCAAATACTTCGTCACGGTGATAATATACCTCACCCCTATCTTCTCTTGTGGTTGAACGGGTCCTACAAAATCTATTGCCCACTTCTCAAAAGGTTGCAACGTCATTTTTGGATTCAAAGGCATTTCATCCCTCTGTGATGGCCTACTTGTTCTTTGACATACATCACAGACCTTGCAATATGCTTTTGAATCCTGATGAAGGTTGGCCACCATAACCTGGCTCATAGAATCTTCTGTGCGGTTTCTCTCCCTACATAATGTCCTCTCGTAGTGCCCCCATGAGTGTCCACGAGGATGCTACTTTGTTCAAACTCAGGTACATACCATCGCAATATCTCATCAGTCCCCATCTTGTATATATGCCCAACAATGACAGAGAAATCTGCTGCGCGCACCACTAATTCCTTATTGTGTTGGATAGAGTATCCTTCTGGTGCAATTCCTGTTGGTAGGAAGTGTATTATATCCTCTAAATGACCATCCGTGACATGCACTGCAAATAGCTGCGCGTCAGGCAATCCTTCTTCCAAGTTAGTAGGTTCCTCCCCCGTTTCGACGCACGACAGATGGTTTGGTCCCGTATTCAATCATGTAGGCTTGAAAACAACTTCGAAATCGTACTCTTAGAACAATAAGAGCCATCTGCAGATTCGTCCCCCAACGCAGGCTTATTGACCAGGTACTTAAGTGTGGAGTGATCCATATACATCTTAAAGTTGCCTCCTGACAAGTAGTGTCAGTACTTCTAGAGCACATACACCATAGCTAGCCCCTCGCGTTCAATGGTAGAGTAGGTCTTTTCTGCTTTGAATAACCTCTGGCTTGCGAATGCAATAGGGTGGTCCAAGCCTTCTCTACCATCCTGTTTTAGTACTTCCCCCAGTGCTATACATGACGTGTCAACATGTACATGAAACTCTTTCTTCCAGTTCGGGAAGACTAGAATCAGCGCAGTAACCATATTTTCTTTCAACATATCCAAGCTTTTATTACAATCATCATTCCAGCAGAATGTGACATCCTTCTTCAACAATTTTCCATCGGCGTAGTGATCTGGGCATAGCTTTTGATAAACTTTCTATAATATCTTGTATGTCCCAAAGTAGCGCGCAGCTGTTTCACACTCATGGAAACTTTTAGGGGCTAATATTCGCCCAGTGGGATAATTTTCCATTATTTTTCCACAAAAAGATTCGCCAATTTCCATTTTTATAAAAGATGATTCGCCCAAATTTTAGAATATAAAATTAT
>APFE030055482.1:0-18530 GCA_000404065.3 Pinus taeda | reverse complement strand
TAATTAAATTAAATTAAATTAAAGGATTTGTGATGATTAATTAATTAATAAGAAAACAAACCTTCTGACCGGAAGGCCTATTGATCTTGAGCTTCCAAGGGCTTCGAGGGGGTAATTCGTCTGATCAGGGGAAACCAGTTCCCACTGATTTCGCTTCCATTGTCCCTGTTGAGGTTCCGCGGGAATTTCATAATTTCAATGGCCTCTCTCATTTTTCTTTTATGATAATTGTCCTCCCTTGCAATTATCTTGGCGTCTTCCAAACACATATGATGTTTGGTCTTGGATGAGTGTTCTGCCAGGGCCGACCTACGAGATCTATCATTCTTTATGTCAGCTGCATGCTCTTTAAGCCTTGTTTTCAGAGATCGACCTGTTTCCCCAATATAACTCTTACCACATGAGCAATCAATCTTGTACACTCCCTTGAGCTGCTGACGATCGATGTTGTCCTTAACTAACCTCATCATCTGCCTTATAGTTCCACATGTTGAAAATTGAGTATCTATGTTTTTCTTCTTTAATATTTTTGCAATCTTGTCGGTAACCCCTTGGATGTATGGAAGGTAAACTCTCCCCTGATTTTCTTTGTCCTCAGGGGTACGCTTAGAGAGGGCCCTGTTTTGAGCCCTTTTTATAGCTTTCTTGATACTCCATTCTTTGTACCCAATGTTTTTGAAGACATAGGTTAAGTGTTCAATCTCCTCCTTTAGGTGATCTGGGTCAGAAATCCTGAAAGCTCTGACAACAAGGGTGTTTAAAACGCCCGATTTCTGGGATGGATGATGGTAAGAGTCAGCATGAAGATAGCTATCCGTGTGAGTTGAGGGTATTATTAATAAAACCTTGAATGTTTATTTATATAGATATATTAACGATTTACATATACATTAATAGTGAGTAATATTACCCAGTACACCTATTAAATTAATGGCATACATTAGCAAATAAAATTGTACATTATTCTTGATAAGATACATTAATATTGAGATAGATTAAAATTATAGTCATAAAATTATTGATAGTTTCTTTACTTGTCACCTGAATACTAGTAAAGTTAACAACTTGTGTTATGCATAGTTTAATTTAGTAGTTTGTAGTTCACATTATTTGTAGTTTTATACATTGTATTATATATTAATACTTTACAAAACCCAGCATTACAAAATTCATCATAGTAGTTGCATTTATTATTTGGTTCTTATACACAATTTTAGAGTTCTAATTTATTACTTGAACAATGAAATGATTTCAACAGACTAGTTTTTCCCTCAAAACTATAGATATAAAAAATGGAACATTTACACTGACCACTGCAAAAATTATGCAAGTCCTTATGCCTCAGTAATCAATTAATTTATCCACTTCACATCTCAAATACTTAGTCCTTTACAAAGCAACACCATATGATTCTATTTGTCCATTATGACCAATGTAGATTATAATTGTTTAAGAAAAAAATTTCAAAACATAATTTTTATGTATAGTGGGAGGGACTTTGCTACCCTCCTGTCCTTGTTATCGATTGATGCCTATTTTATTTTACCAAGAATTTAATTTATATACTTGTGGTACTTGCTCCAAGAGGCTTTTTTTGACCGAGTAAAGAATAAATGTTGTATTGTGTTCTCCTAAATTAATAACTAAAATAAAATTGAGTTAAAGAGTCAATTTACAGTTTAAGGACTCCAAGTTTTGACAACCCACCATTTTTCCAATGACTTCTTATGTAAAAAAGGAATTAATATATAAATATATATATAATAATATAAATATATATATAATTTAAAATATTATAATAAAAGAAAATTATTTACATAATTATACTCTAAAATTAAAAAGAAAAAAGAAAATAATTATTAAAATAAGTTGTTTAAAATATATATATATATATATATATATATAAAATATATATATATATATATATATTCCAGTCCAAATGCTCTACCATCTTATGATAAGTCCGTAAAAATTGATTATGTGTGTGAAAAAATATATAGATTTCAAATAAATTAATTTGGATGTACTTAATTACAAATTGATTTTGATTGATTTATATTTTTCAAAAATTATGACAAGCCAATTGTGTATATATTAGTTTAGATTCATCTTAATTTTGAATTTATTAACGGTTAAGAGGGAATAAATTTATCAAGGGATTTGATCCATCTCCGTGCTTCTTAAGATAAACAATTCTTAATTGATTATTCTACCTCAATTTTATTTTAATTATTATTTTTTCCTACGTTTAATTTGTATGATCTTAAAAATTCAAGCAAAACATGTACATCAATCAGGAATCATTAGCATATATGTCACTTGGTAGGTGGTTTCAATTTGCCCAATAGGAAATCAAATATTTTTGACCACCTGCCTATAGAGTAATTAGTCCAAAATTCTAGTATTGCAAACATAACAAGACTATCTATTAGGGCATTGCAAAAACAAACATTGAATATAATCATGCATACTCAAGTGTCTAAAGAAGTGACTAGGACTATGTATCTATCGTTTAATCTTGGAGGAACATGTGAATCTAGTTTGCACTGGAAATGGAGCTACACATGAGAAATCCTCTCCTCAAACCTACCTAAATGATAGTTTTGATTTTGTTTGTATCTTCCAACATCCTCTAAAATCGCAAATATGTTGTACCTCTCAACATGATTTTCCATCAAGATTCTACCTAATAGAGTCTTCATCTTCCAATCTAAGGTTAGTGCTCCATAATAGTGCTTCCTTTGTTCTCACATGTGCCCCAAGTAAAGAATCCAAGTGGCCACATCTTGGAGGATCTGAGAATTCTTGAAGACATGTCTTTCTTAGATAGTTCGAGACTCAAAATTATGGATTTCATGTGGGCTATTATGGGGAACCACTGCATGGTAGTTATTAGTATGATCTTAGGCCTTTTCTTGATATTTATTACAACATTGGGGATCACAACTATCTCCTCCATGGTTGTTGTGCATTCTCTTGCATTCCATATTTGTAAGGCCCCTCGTATTGTAAAAACAACTATTTTTTTTATGTGCGATTATTATTAGTATGTTGGACAATGGTGATCAACTGATCATCAAAGACAATGATATAATTAAATAAATAAATAATTTTTTGAATATATCTAGAAATTGTGAAGCTGGACACGCTAGAGTAAAAGATGCTTGCCTAAATTTGAAGCAAATCAGATTTTAATAAAAAAGAAAATTCCTAAATAAATAAAATATATATATTTACTTGTTTGGGGATAAATAACGAGAAAAGAATTGCAGGGGGATAAAAGAAGGCTTTTTAGGAAAAGATAAAGAAAAGCCTAGGCTAAAGGGGTAACAGATCCCTAGAAGGAAGGATGTTGCGAAGGAAAAATATGTGGAAAGAATAATGTTGAAAAGGAAATTATGTAGACTTAGTAGAGGTTACTGAGATTGGAAAGCCATCCGAGCTCGGGGGGAGGGGGGGGATCAATGATTGGTCCATGGTTGGGAGGTTCAGTGTGGTTAAGGTTAGAGGTTATTGTTGAGTAAATTACATCTTTCTATTATGCAAAAGAAAAATATGATTCTAAGTTGAATGTTTTAGCTAGATAGTGAAATTTGAAAGCAGCATGAGACTTGTCAGTAATGAGTACCTAGTTTTGTTAGGAAATTGCATCGTAGTTAGCTTGATGATAGAAAAAGAAATCATATATCTGTGCAAGTGTCATGGTGAACATCTAGTCTATCTTGGAATTTTGTTAGTGTTGTTTCTGTGGTTTATAACTTGCAAATCTAGATCTAAATTGGTTACATTATCTGAACTTTACTGTAAATTCTAGAACATATGCATAACTTCATTGATGCATGAATATTGTTTAATAGAAATTACAACACTCTTTGTTGCATGATTAACTCTCATATTAAATACAAAATTTTTAGAGGCATAAATACTATTTTTTCAAAATAACGGTGACATGTTTTAATGCATGCCTAAGATTCAAAATGAGACAATTTTTTCTTGATGCATACCTCATATTTCATAAAAGTTGTGCAATTCCTGAAGAGTGAATATAATTCAAAATTATGCCAAGTATGATTAATTTCCTAGAGTATTGTCAGGATTATATGATACCCGTGACTAGTAGGCATAAAGGTAGAGGTATAAAAGAGTGGTAACTTGTCCGAGTGTGAGTATAGAGTGGAGTTGGTCGATTAGCAAAGTAGGAAAACATTCTATACAACCAAGAATTTAACACAGTTGATTTTTATGGTGGAGCACTCTTCACCTTTATAGCAAGAAGCTTGTACACCATTTTGATGTAGTTTGTTCCTCTGGTCGGCATTATCACCCTTAAGGGTAGTCTTGTTGGATTGAAATCCATACAAACAACAAAAAAAATACTAATATTGAATCTGGCTATTAAAAAGAAATGAATTAGGGAGGAGGTAAAGTCTGATTGTTGAAGGTGAATAGATAAGAGGGGAGAGTTGGAAAATAGGATAGTTACTATAACAATTTAAATAGGATAGTTACTGCAACAGGAGGAGAATGTTTACGAAACTGTGATTCTCTAACAGGCTCAATAGGATTTTTGGGAAATAAATGAATTGGTTTATAAATAACATCTGGAATCTTAGAAATAAATAACTAAATTCTTATTAGTAACAAAAAATTCATTTTCCAGAGCGAATGAAGCTTTTGTCCAGCTAACAATTCAGATGTTCTTTTCACGACATTACCATTACAAAGAATCTTGTATCTATCAACCTGATGGCTTATGTTTTTTATCAGTATGACATAAATGAGAAATATGCGTTAAGTACAGTAGCTTTATACATGCTATATAATTATAACCAAAATCATAATATGGCTTCATTATGGTAAAACTATTACTGGGGAAACATACCTTAAGTAAGGAAGTAGTATACATTTTGTATAAATGTACCCAAATTACTAATACGCCTACAAGAAAATAGAACCATTTCTAGAGAAACATGTTGTGAGTAAAAGGATATCGAACATTCAGTATGATAAGAAGAATTGAAGAACCAATTATAAAGCAAATTGTAGGCATATAATTCTAAGCATCACAATACATCAATAGAATACCAGCTAACTCTCTAGCATGAAAACACACAAAGTTTATGCATACATTAAGTAAAGTCTTTGTACATAACATCACGATAGACATAAATGCCTAAATAAAACTCTGAGGATGAGGAGAATGTAAGATAGAAATGAAATCTAGTAGTGGATAACCTTGATATTAGATGAAACAAAGAGATTAAAGTCGCACCAAAGCAGTATATGCGTTAACAAAAGCAAGATGATGAACGAGAAAAAAAACTATTATGTTTTAAATGACACCAGGGAGATTGCCATCGAAAATTCACATACAATATTTATCATTAAGAAGGAGAAATTAAAATATCACCCTTCTTAGAGGAGTTGTTACAAATGTTGCCATTAGGGAAAAAAATATAATTAACTGGGATTTCAAACCCTAGATGAGGAACTATGGTTGGCGCATGAGTGGCAAGTCATGGCCATTAAATAGTAGTGAATCAAATCTAGGTATACTTGACGCTTTCCATAAGGATTCTAGAATAAACAAGTACATGTTCCTCTAATAAACTTAAGGGCTCTTCCCAGGTTGAAGTGAGTTGGTTAGACAAGAGGTGAGCACGAATTAACCAACCTCAAAAGAAATGAATGCTTTGTCAGAGAGTCCTTGTGCTTGTCCACGATACACAAGAACTAGAAATGGGTGAAATGATGGCATTACCTGTGCAAAAACCCCAACAAAAGCAAATACATTAGCGATTTCAACCTCCTCACAGTGAATAAGGTACATAAGAAAATGAGAAAGGAATTAGATTTAAATAGCATTACCTGTGTAGTGATCGTCAGACTAAAACATTCTCTAGGTCTAGCCTCTGAATAAGAAAAAGAATAAAAAACCATGTAACTCAACAAAACTTTAGAAAACTCAGGAGGAATTTGGGGAAAGCACTAGTTAATCGCTACTGCTTATTGAATTTGCAAGGTGGTAAAGGGTGCCTCCTTGGAGGGGTTCTAGACTTAGGGGTCACTCTGGATGAATTTAAGCCAGACTTGCACACAAAATTTCTGGGAAGGAACAAACAGTTAGAGTGTTGAGTTGAATGCAAGGAAGACTAATTATTAACTCAGAAAAACTATACAAGCTTACCTGATGCAATATTGTTGCTACAAGTGTGCTCACTATGCATAGTTGGAGATGGTGGCGTAGACCCACGACTCTCGTACTGCTAAGGTGAGACCACAACATGCCCGGGAAAGGATTCATAGTAGGGGCAGAGAAATTATGTCAAGCATCAGGCCAAACAACCAAACCCTCCCCTCTCTGTAGTGGAACAACGTCGACAATGAGAAAATGACTGTTGGTTTGAGGAGTTAGGGTTGGCCAAGTAAACCTCCATTGTTGATGTTTGGTAGAAGATCATGACTGTATATGTTGAATCATCTCGGCAAAAGTGAGGAGGTAGGGCAGAGGTAGTAGCCCATGTGACCCAAGATGAGTGGCATAAGGATTCATGTGGGGCAGAGTGAGAGGATGGTGGAGAGGGTTAGTTTGCAGTTGTAATCACGAAACTACGGGATATATATCCTAGCACCTACCACCTGCAAAGCGCAATCAAACACATCAGCCTTAACTTTAATCAGTAGTAGTATAGGAATTTAGGGCTAGGGTAGTGCACATCTTAAGCAGTGTTAGTGTAGGAACTTAGGGGTAATGTAATACACATAGGAGGTGGCATATAATATTAAGGTATCATGTGTTGATGAATCATATGGGTAGCCATATTAAACAATACATCAAGCTTACCAAGCTTATGAAACCATAACAAATACAAAGGGGTATGAGACATGGTTATACCAATAAAGACATTGCAGAAGGTTACATTAGGTAGTAAGAGTTTAATCAAAGGATTTGATAAATAATTCCATTCAACCGATTAATATATATATATATATATATATAGTATGAAGAAAAGGTGTTACCAATTGGCATGTGACAAATGGTATCAGAGCCCAAGATAGAATACTAGGCTTAAGAGAGAACCACCACTTGTTATTGAATGCACAGGGACTAGTATAAAATGAAAATTATAATATTTGTTGTTCTATTTCAGAGAGGAAGCTGAGTTGAAGTAGAACACAGTGCAAGGATGGAAGACTCTCCTCCAGCTATTACCGACAGGGAAGATTTGTACGTGGAGTTGGTGGAAGGTAGCGCTACCTTACCTTCCCAGCTTGTGCATATGGTAAGGAACCTGCAACATGAAATAGTGTAGCTAAGGAACAACAATGAGTGGCTTTTGAAAGCAAGTGAAGAGCAATAGAAACAGATTATAGACTGGACCAAGAAATCTAGCCACAAAAGGGTAGATACATAGGGGCTAAAAAGGAGATGGATTGGGACATAATCTGAAAAATCAGAAAGTGGAGAGGAGCCGGATCATGGTACCCAAAAAGTACATAAGGGGAAGAAGTAAATGGAATTACAAGGAGAGTTTAGAAAGATCAAACCCCGAAATTTTGATGGGGAAAGGGAGGAGGATGCAGAAGCATGGCTGCTCAACATGATTAAGTACTTTCAAGTATATGAATATGAGACCAATTTAAATGCATGCCTGGCTATTTATCATTTGCAGGAAAGGCTACTTTATGGTGGGAGGAGGTGAGAGGTGTGCAGTTGTTAGAAAACAAGACAGTTTCTTGGTAAGAGTTCCACAAGAAATTCAAGTCACGCTATCTTAGTGAACACTACTACGATGACCGAGCCAAAGAATTCCATGAATTAAGGTTGGGGTAGTTGTTCATGGATGAATTTGTGGCTAATTTCATGAACTTGCTGAGGTATGTGCCATACCTTAAGCAGGATAAAGATAAAATACAACGTTTCCTAAACATTTTACCAGCCTCATACAAGGAGAGAATTGAGTTTGATAACTCGAAAACCATGGATGAGGTGGTGAGGAAGGCTAGAATATGTTATCAATGATTCCGAATTAAAAGTGAAAGTGGTAAAGTATGGAAAAGTAAAGAAAACGCCAAGATGGGAGGGGATATGAAAAGACAAAAAAATTGCTATATGAAAAATTTTGGTAGGGATCATCAAAAGAAGAATGTTACCAAAGGAAATGCACCCCCACTTGCACAGTCATATACGGGTTCAAAAACCACAGAATTGAACGTAAAAAAAAAATAGCAGTGCAAAGGAAAGGGAACCGTTGAAATGTTGGGGTTGTGGAGAGCCACACTTGTTGAGAGACTACCTGCATAATCCCAAGTATGTACAAAATATTAAAGTTGTCCATGAGGCAATTGCAGTATATGATGTGGCTCAGAATATTCCTAGAATCAACGCAACGCTGGAGGACCGATAAGTTGAGCACCAGTTTACTATGCTAGAGATTGAAGGTACTATATTAAACCAGTGTGTCTATTTTAATTGATCTGGGGGCTATCTTAAGTTACATCACCCCCCAAATTGGGAAAAGTGTAAATTATAAATAAAAAAAAATTAGAACAACATGGTTGGTAAAATTAGCAACCAGGAGCAAAAGGAAGGTAACCTGTCACGTAAAACAATGTCTATTGAATTTAAATGGGTATTCCATCATGGCAGATCTAAAGATCCTTACTTTAGATCTTATGACCTGTTAATAGACATGGATTGGCTAGAAAATAAAACAGTTGTTATAATATGTCTAGAAAAAATAGTTACCTATGTTAATCATAATGGACACACTAGTATAATTAGCGGAAAATGAAAACCAGTGTCGGTTCGGAAAATTTCTGCCTTGCAGCTGAAGAGAAGTGCCCAAAAAGGATGTCAATTGTACCTAGTACATGTGGAAACCAATGATCAGATAACTGAAACAAGAGGTTTGGATACCCTACCAGTCATTAGAGAATTTCCGGATGTATTTCTCGAAGACATACCAAGATTACCCCCGCATCGGGACATAGATTTCACCATTGATTTAGTACCAGGCACTATCCTTGTGTCTAGAGCTCCTTATGGGATGAGTACATTAGAACTACTAGAGTTGAAGATGAAATTACAAGAACTATTGCATAAGGGTTAATCAGACCCAACCTTTCACCATGGGGGTCACCTGTAGTGTTTGTTAATAAACATGGCACTTTCCGGATGTGCATTGATTACCGTCAACTCAATAAATTAACCATTAAAAAAAATACCCCCAGCCTCATATTGATGATGTTTTTGATCAAGTGAGGGGGGAAATCATTTTTTCAAAGATTGATTTGCAAACTGGTTATCATAAGTTATGCATAAAATCTGAAGATATCCATAAAATAATTTTCAGAACTCATTATGGTCATTACGAATTTTTGGTACTGCCTTTTGGCCTCACCAATGCACCTGTAAATTTCATGTGTCTAACGAACAACGTGCTTCACAAGTATCTTGACCGATTTGCATTAGTTTTCATTGATGACATTTTAGTATATTCTAAAATGAATAATAACACCAAGATCATCTCACGTTGGTGTCACAAACCTTAAGGGAGCATCAACTTTATGCAAAGAGAAGCAAGTGTGAGTTTTACAAACCCAAAATTAAGTGTTTGAGGCATATCATCTCCAAAGAATGATTGGCATTGGACCCTGAAAAGGTTAAATCCATTATGAATTGGCCAACTCTAACAGATGTATCAGTGGTGCACTCCTTTATGGGGATTTTTGGGTATTACCGCAAATTTGTGGAAGGGTTTTCAAAGCTAGCTTACCCCATTACCTCACTAAAGAAAAAGGGAGAAAAGTTTGAATGGACTGATAAATGTCAAGGGAGTTTCAACAAACTGAAGCAAATGTTGACTACATCTACTATTTTAAGGATAACATATCCAAATAGGGAGTTTATTGGTTGCACAAATGACTTTTTAGAAGGATTGGGGGTTGTGCTACAACAAGATAATGTTTTCATAGTGTATGAGTCACAAAAAATAAAGAAACATGAACAAAATTATGATGTATATGATTTGGAATTAGTTCTTGTAATTCATGCCTTAAAAATGTGGAGGCATTATTTACTAGGGAAGAATATATTATGTCGTTTCTTCCATTTTAACATTGTATTAGAACATGGAATTAGAGCCCTGTGTGTCTTGTGAGGTTGAGTCCTTGAAGGTGTGATCTGCATTTTTTTTGTTTGGCATTTGATTGTCGTAGGTGAGGATCTGGATCAGATCTGATGCATTAACTATCTTCTAATATCAAGAGTGTTGTTGAGAATTATTGGCTAGAAGACTGGATCCCCTCGCTATTGTTGCCCTGCCATTGGAAATCGAATCCCTTGCTTACTCGCTCTCAACGTCTTAGCTCCTTCAACTGCATTGTCGGGATTAAACTTAATACATCATGGCAGTTTTTTTCAACAACAACCAAATTGACATCTTGGTATTTTGCATCTTGTAGTTTCACATTTGTTAACGCCACTGTGCGTGCTATTAATGCATGGATTGTGGAATGTGTGCCCAACCTACGTGTGGTGCAGTGAACGTGTGCCCAGGATTCGTTCGTGCTCCTCTCTCGATGATCTCTAGGATTAGTGCCTAAGGAATCGAACCCCCCTCCAGCGTGATTGAGACCAGAAATTTGTGGAAGGTGGAGAAGTTGTGGCTTGCCAACACGAGCAACGTGAAAGTTTTTTGAATAGACGTGTTGAACTGATCGGATTTCTTTAGTGATCAGTGTGGATCTGAGGCTCGATCACATGTTGATCAAACCATCCTTACACCATTTCACGTCATCACAACCCATCAGCATGTCTTATTCTTTGGAAATTTGCGTTGGAGATGATGTCACATTGTCTTGAATTTCGATGAATTTGTTATATTGTTGATTGATATGCGGAGGTTTTGGCAAATTTAGGTTCGGTGATCAAGATAGTTGATCTGCGATGGCGGAGTCAAACTTGTGGTTGTGTTAGTGGGTGGTTACAACCTTGTAAGTGGTCTGTTTACGGCTCCTTCACAACAAGGAATCTGTCGGCTTGAGTGTGGATCGTCGATTGCTTGAGCATGGATCATCATTTTCCTGAGCATGGAATCCTTTGGCCTGAGCATTGGTTCCTGCAAAAAGTTATTTGAAGCCACAATCGAGCATCAACCAAGATGTTTGCCTCACAGTGAGACTTGCCTAATGGTGAGAATTGGCGGCATTGGTCAGCCTATCTATCGATGCATTTTTTTTAATTATTTGTTTAAGACTACGGTTTTTTTATTTTTGCGCCCATCGTGGGGCCTCTATTAGAAAGAGGTATTTTTTTTAGATCGCTCCTCTAAATCTAGAGATAGATCCATTGCTAACATATATGGTAATTAAATTCACTCCTTGATTAATTGTTGGAGGTTGAAGGGATCTTGGAGAAGATTCATAGATAGACCTATCACAATGAATAATTAGATGGAAAAAGCATACTTGAATGAGAGCAATAAGCTTGATGGCTTCAATTATTCTAATTGGAAATTCAAGTTGCAGACCCTGCTTGAGGGGAAAAGTGCATGGGTGATTACAAATGGGGATGAATTGAAGCTGACTACAGCTAGAGGCAGAACAATTGCAACAATTTAGGATTGAGAGAAGAGGGAGAACAAAGTAAAAGTGTTGTTGAAATTGTCAGTGAAAGACTGCATTATCCCTCACATCAGAGAGTGTATTTATCAAAAAATGACATTTGGACAACTCTCAAGGATTTTTATGAGATAAAGAATACAAATAATTTATTGTTCCTAAAGAGAAATATTCTCTCCATCAAAATGGAGGAGAGTGAATCAGTTGATGCATTCATCTCTTGGATCAAGGAGCTGAGAAATAAGTTGGATGATGTAGGGGAGACAATATGGAACATTGATCTCGTCACGGTTACCATGAATGGTATGACTGACTATTATCGGATGTTTATTTTAGGCTTGAACACAAGGGAGAAAGCCCCCAATTTCGAGCAATTGACATGGTTATTGATACAAGAGGAAGAGAGGTGGATGACTCTGAAACCCTAGAATTCAGATCTAGCATTAATGGCGAAGAAAAATCCTTTAAGAGGAAAAGCAAGCATAAGACAGAAAGCCGGAGGTACACCATAGAAAAATCCACTTCAAGGTATGTCTTCAACTATATATGATTCAAGGATCAAATGTTTTTATTGTGGTAAATCTGGTCACATTTCTTGGAATTCCCATATGAAGAAGCTTGGTGAAAGTCGACATAGACATAAGAAGCATGTAGGGCACTTTGGTGATGAATATCAGAATTAGAATCTCAGACTGTTTGTATTTGATTTTGCTTTCTCTGCCGAGAATGATGAAACAGAAACTTGGTTTGTGGATTCAAGAGCTTCCACTCACATGATTGGTAATAGACATTGGTTTGAAAATTTTAAAGAAACCAGTAGTGGTGCTAATATATACCTTGGTGATGAAAGAGGGTACTAGATTAAGGGGTATGGAAATATTCTTGTGGTATTACCTGATGGTAATATTAAGTGTATTCAAAATGTGATGTATGTACTAGGAATTAAAAATAATCTCATTTACGTATGTAGGATAACATATTAGAATCTTAAGGTATAATTTTTTAAGGCTTATTGTGTTATTAAAGATCTGTTGGATCATATGAAACCAACTGCATCAGGCATTCAAGTTAGAGGTATGTACAAGATGAATGTAAGAAGCGCACCACACCAAGCCTTGCCTTCTTCAGTTATGTCTGCAGAGAATTTGTGGCATCAAAGATTCACTCATATCAATTTTCATGACCTGCTGCTACTTCAGAAACAGGGTATGGCGAATGGTATCCCTATTTTAAAAAATGTTCATGTTGATTGTGAAGCATGTGCTCTTCGGAAGACGCACATGGATGATTTTCCCCCAAGATTAGATAAAAAGAAGAGAGATATACTAGATCTTGTGCACACTGATATATGTGGGCCGATGCAGACAAGGTCATTAAGAGGTGCCTATTATTTTTATTATTTGTTGATGACTACACAAGATTTACTTGGGTATATTTCCTCACAAAAAAGAGTCATACTTTTGAATACTTTAAAGATTTCAAAAGCATGGAAAACAAACAGGGACGTTCATCAAAATTCTCCGCTCAGATCAAGGGGGAGAATACAAGCAGGGTGGCTTCATCAAATATTGCAAGGACCATGGGATATTTCAATGGTTCACAATACCCCACACTCCTCAACAGAATGGGATTGTAGCAAGGAAGAATAGAACCATTGTGGAGTTTGCACGCAACATGTTAAAAGATAAGAACTTGTCTAATGGTTTTTGGGCGGAAACAATAAATACGGCAATGCATTCAAAGGAATAGGAGTCCAACAAAAAGTCTTGATTTTAAGACTCCATTCAAAGATTTATTAGGTTTTAAGCCTGCAATTAATCATTTAAGAGTTTTTGGGTCGAAATCTTTTGGTCATATTCCAAAACAGTATAAGAAGAAACTAGATTCGAAGGCCATTAAATGCATTTTTGTTGGGTATTGCACATAGTTTAAAGCTTATAAATTGTTTAATCCCTCTATTCATAAAGTGTTTACGAGTAGTGATGTAGTATTCCATGAGAAGGTTGATGATGGAAACTGTGATAAAGGCAATGAAGAGTGGCATATGCCTTTGCTGGTGGAAGATGGAAGTGATGAAACAAGGGACATGCATGAACAGCAGTAACAAAAGGAAGAATCAAGTGATGCAGGTACAATTAGCAATCCAAGTCCACCAAGGTATGAGAAAGACAGAATTGAGGCAAGTCCAGCACTAAGGAGATCAGGTAGGAAAACTTAATTACCAACAAGATATAGGGATCATGCTCTTATAACTAGTATGTTAAATGTCCTTGAACCCTCAAATTATAAAGAAGCAAGTTAATATGATGAATGGAGGGCAGCCATGGAAGAGGAATATGAGTCAATACTTAAAAACAAAACCTTGGATTTAGTTGAATTGCTAGAAGGGAAATAACTGATAGGTTGCAAGTGGTTATATAAACCTAAATTTAAATTTGATGGTAGTGTAGACAAATACAAAGTTAGGCTGGTAGCTAAAGCTTACTCACAAAGAGAAGGAATTGATTATATTGAAACCTTTGCTTCGGTAGCTAAGCTAAACACTATTAGAATGATGATGGCTTCAGCTACAAAACATCATTGGAGTCTACACCAACTAGATGTGAAGTATGCATTTTTAAATAGAGAATTGAAATAAGAGGTTTATTTAAAATAACCTTAAGGATTAATAAAACAGGGGCAGGAGCATTTAGTCTGCAAATTAAAAAAGGCATTATATGGTTTAAAATATGCACTTAGGTCATGGTATGAAAAAATCAACTCATTTTTCTTACAACATAGTTATAAGAGGAGCAAGAACGACCCAAATCTGTATACTATGTTTAATGAAATGGGGCGAATTGTTTTGATTTCTTTATATGTAGATAATCTTATTATTACTGCGAATGTTTATGAGCTCATTAAAGAAATCAAAGTGCAAACGTCACAGGTTTTTGAGATGAAAGCCTTGGAGAGTTACACTATTGTTTGGGTCTTGAAGTCTGGAGAGGTTCTAGCCAAACTTTTCTGTCTCAAGGAAAGTATGTCAGGAGCTTATTGAAAAAGTTTAGAATGGATCAGTGCAAATATGCCTCAGTGCCTTTACATTAGAATGTCAAACTTCGGAATGATGATGGTTCTAAGGAGGTGGATGAAACACTGTATATGCATCTAGTTGGGAGTTAGATTTATTTGACTACAACTAGACCAGACTTAGCTTTTGCACTCAGTGTTTTGAGCCAGTTTATGTCAAAACCTCTTGCGAGTCATTGGGTGGCAGCAAAAGGCGTCTTAAGGTATCTTCAAGGAACCTTAGACTTTGGAATTAAATATATTGATTCATTTGATGTTAGATTGACGTGTTTTTCAGATTTAGATTGGGCCATAAATCAGGATGACAGACAATCCATAACAGGTTATGCTTTCAACAATGGGTCCAGGATAATTTCATGGAGCAACAAGAAGCATAATATTGCATCCTTGTCTTTAGCAGAAGTAGAGTATCAACCAATGTGGGCAACAATGTGTGAGGCAGTTTGGTTGAGGATACTTCTCCATGATGCCAGAGAAGAACATAAAGATGCTGCAATTAGCAAAGCTCGATTCCCTCTATAATCATATGTTCATATAATTATAAAAGAGCCACGTGGTGGTAATGTCATTGCCTTTTTTTTTTCTTTTCTGCACATTGCCACCACATGGCTTTTATACACACATAATTATTATTATGCAACTTTAATTAGTTTCCATAATAGTTTCAACAATGCTTTTAGTGATGGTTGCTATTTATGGTTGTAAGTGCACACATGAACCAATAATGTGTTATAAGTGTACACATGAACCAATAATGCATATTCAACAATGGTTTTAGTGATGGTTGTTATTTATGGTTGTAAGTGTACACATGAACCACTAATCTCTAAACATGCATATTGTTGACGTTGGTGTGCATAGGTAAATGCAATGTATGCAAGAAAATGAAATTACACTAAATTTTAAGAGTGTAGGACATTAGTTCCTAATTCGGTGATAGAAGCACTATTTTTAAAACTTGCCACAAATATTACATGCTTTAATATCAAAACTTAATTGTTGCATGGATGGGAAGAGATTGGTGTGGAAAATAAATATTTTTAAGTGCGTGGAAAATTTTACACCAAATATGTATGACTACACTTAAATAACATCAGAGACTATTGAGAGAATACAAATGTGGATAACCCAGTGGATATTGTCCAACGGTTAGGCGGGGAAGTTTGGTCCCCATAGGTCTTGTGGTACGATCCCAAGCAAGACTATGTATATCTTAGAGAATTACCAATTCGATTAGTCAGGACATTGAGGACGTTGAAGCTCTTTCTCCAACCCGTTCGCCTATTCACGTAGTAGCTCCTACCACCATGGAATCTATTGCTGAACAACTCTTATGTATACAAATTAATATGGATATTCTCAGGGACCATAGGTATGAAGACCAAAATGGAATTATGGCCTACTTTAATAACATTCAATATAGCTGAAATGAAATTTTGGAGCAGTTGGACAACCTTTGACACAACCATTGCCGTATCAATGACCACCTTCGTAGTCTGGAAGCGAGGGTGGAACATATTGATTTCCATACGCACGATTGAGTTGGTTTCTTTGTAGCTCCCCTTGTACTTCCCCCTCACCCACCTCCTTGATATGTTGTTGTCAGTTATCGTTTCCTTTTTATCTACTTTAGTTATTCTAAAGCTAAAAAGCCTTTTGGAAATAATGTTTGTAAATTGTCTATTATAATATTCTCCAATCCCTATTTTAAAAAAATATAGTCAAAATGAGAGCAAAAAATTGTTGAAATGAATTTTATAAACCATCTTTTTGAAAATCTAAAAAAAAACAAAACAAAACAAAACATTTATCAAAATAAAAATAATATTATAGAAAACAATATAATTCCATCTTCACCTTAAAATCTTAAAAATTAAAAAAATAAAATCTCTCACAATTTTGAGTTTCTCACTTAATCTAAGACCCTTATAAAGCCATGTAGAAAAATACAAATAGAATCTTGAAGAAATATACGAAAATACATGAGAAGAGTGATCCCATTTCTCATAATGGAATTTTAGATAACAAAAATACAAAATTGAATAATAATAGTTCCCCGTGCTTGTGTTTTTTCATAATTATTTGAGGTAGTTTTCATCATCATTTTTTATATGTATTTAAGATTGGGTTTAGATTAAGGCACGCTATAATGAAAAATATACTAGATTTTCTTTTTTAAATAAATTATATCTCACATGGATATCATGGGTCAATATCATGGATTCTCAATACTATGTGTTAATATTATGGGTCATTTTTTTTATAGGGTTATTTGTATTTTTATTTTTACTTTGTTATTTTATTTTAAGTGAGTTAAAATGTTTACATTACATTAGTTATTTATTTATTTAATTTTTGTCTTATTTTTATTTCTATGTAATTTGACTTAGTCAAAATGTTAAACAATACATTACATCTCTACTGCACTGAGTTGGAGAGTGCCTCTCCGGTATAATCATAATCCCTATTTTGCTTTTCATAATTATTTTGAATCATTTCATATAAAAGTAAATAACTATACAAACTCATATTTTCTATAATTGAAATTGTTTTATAAATCCATATACCTATATTCAAAAATGCATTTTGAAAAACAAAATATCATAATTTAATGAAAAATGTTCCACCATATTCACACTGAAATCTATAAAACATATAACAATTACACAACCTCCAAAATATGGTTAAAAATATTTCTAATTCATATAATATTACTTTTTATGAAAATTAAAAAAATATTTAATGTAGAGCTCACTAAAATTAGAATTGGGAAATATGTGAAAAAGAGTGTAACGTGTAAGTGAAATCATATACGCAAAATATACTCACGACTTAATCCTATTTCCTGACATGAACTGTTAAATTATATGAAAATTATATTTAAATTATATATTTGGCGTTAATTCTCCAGGATCCCCGACATGAACTCTTAATCAATAATTGCGGAGAAAGCTCAGATAGGACATGTCACAAAATTCAACATCCCAGTGCCCACGCCTTAAAAGAATCACGGTGCTACACAATATAATCCAAAGAAAAAATGGAATATTAAAATAAAAAAGAAGGAAATATCCAAATCAAGTCGTTTAATAATTTGGAGGAAATATTCTGATAGCTAAAAGTGGCTGGAATCTAGGTAAAAAAATTCAAATTTTTTTGTAGAGACAGTATTTGAATCATGTTTTTGATGGTGGAAATGGATTTAGCACCATCAAAAACTTGTAAGACTCCTAAAACTTTGAAGTTTAACAATTATAACTTGATTTACAAATGTCATTGCCAAATTTTCTCTAAATATAACCAAAACTTCCAAAACTTTCCGGGCAACTACGTTAAACTACGCGAGTCCGAATGGCCATGCCATTGTGGAGTTAAACACAACACGTCACAGTACGTCACGCAAAGGCTGACGCAATGCCTCGGTCCACGTAGCCCTAGCGCTGGCGGCAAGCGTACGTCGTTCTTAATTTTGTAATGAACCAAAATTTAACTTTGAAATTTTTTTATTTTTTTAATGTACAGACTAAAATATTAGCCCAACATCATCACTCAATATCATTATAGTGACCTAATAAATGTTGACTTTGAAATAAGAATCTAATTGAAATTAAAAATTGAAATCTCAACTCATTGGTATCTTAGGGGAGAGATTCCTATTCTTGTGCAGGGACCAGTAGTTGATATAATACTGGTCCCACCAAACCACCAGTGATTAAGACTTTTGAAACCAAAATTTAAACAGAAATAAATAACATTATGTTTAAATAAGTTTTAAATTATGTCCAAAAATCACCCATATATTGACTGGGCCCACAACTGTCCATAAATAGTAT
>APFE030055479.1:0-11058 GCA_000404065.3 Pinus taeda | reverse complement strand
CTGGAACATCTGGACTTCGAATTTGAACATTTATAAGTTGTTATACTATCGGAAAATGATCAATTTGGTAACCCTCAGACATCAGTGACTACTGAAACTTCCTCTTTACCAACACCAGAAGTCTATTACGGACCAGATGGTGAAGTTCTTCCACCTGGTTTAATTGTTGTTGAGGAAGAATTTGAAGAAGATACTACACCTAGAACTCTATTCCATTTTGGGACAGGGCTTTATCTTTACCCTCACACTCCTCATTTTACTGATCCTTTTGATCTTGCTTCTTTTCAAGTACCTGTTAATTATTTAGGACATCTATTGGGTTAGTTAACTATGGCTGAAAAACCATCAACATCCTAGACTGTATCAACTGATGCAACTATGGCAGAATCTTCTGTCGCAACCTCTTCAATGATTTCTACTATTCCTGAGTCACACCTATATGGTGAATCATCCGTCCGGGTTGGTTATGAATCTTTATCTCGAACCACTCAGGGGTTGCTTCTACACCATGGTAATCACCCATGTCCTCAATTGGAATTTTACCTGGTTCTTCATTTATGGGTACTCAACAGTTTGATCGAGCATATCAATATAAAATTGGGCAATCTAGTAAAAAACAACCTATGTATCCATTACCACAGAGGATTCACTCAATGAACCTCATACATATCATGTGCGTTCATGGCATATCAAACAATACCCAGAAGTTCAGTCTCCTTCGGGTTTGGTTGCGTGGTGACTGTTAGTCGCTCAGGAAAGGGTGGAATGGCTTTGGGTTCACTTTCCTGTTTCTCTTCCTCATCCTCCAGGGGAGGAGGTTGGCGATCTAGAAGGACCTTTCTAGATCATAGGTTGATCTCCTAGATCTCCACAGCATTGGTAGGGCATGTTGTCTCCCCAGTGTATACCTGCTAGGCCTGTCTATTGTTGGGGTTCGGGTTCGGTTGAGCAGGCATCTGGGGTTGTCTTGGAGGAGCAGGAGGTAATGGTTATGGTTGAGCAGGTGGTACAGGCAGAATGGCAGGAAGAGAGTTGTGTTGGGGCCTCCACCCCGACTAAGGTGCATTCCACTGAGGTTGTGGCTGGACATGTGAGTGAAACGAATGAGCAGTAGGTTGAGTATCGTATTGAGATGGATAACACCACGGAGGAGATGCGTACCAGGAAGGATGAGCAGGGGGACCCCAAGAAGGTATATGAGTGGATTGGTTGGGGCTATAATAAGCTTGGGATGACCCTTGCATCCCCTGTTGGTAGGGTCTCAGCCCATGTGGCCTCCTTTGTTTGAGGAAGTAGAGTGGTTCAGTGGCTGCCTCAGTCCCTTGGTACATGGCTTTAAATCCGGGTAAGGTTGGGCATTGGTTTGTGGGGCGGTCTTCCTCACAAACAAAACATACCTCTACTGAGTGCAATGGACACTCGTTCTTAGGGTGTTTCCTCATACATCGAGAGAGAAAATGGCCACATTCCACTCAGCTTCCTCTTTCTTTTGTTGGATTCGGAAAGTATCAAGTTGCATGGCAATGGTCTGTCTCATTTCACTTTTGAGGTCTTCCATTTGATTAGAAAACTCATGCTTGGAGAAGGTGGCACTAGCTGAAAATGGATTCCCCCTACCTCTTTTCTGGGCTGCCCTAGAATGGTTTCTAAACACAGTCTTTATGTCCTCATAAGGTAGTTGGTAGATATCTCCTCCAGCTAGCAAATGGGGGGTATCGAGAAGGTCTTCAGGGACTCCTCGGAGCAGAACCAGCTTCAGAGATTCAAGGTCAAGCGTGCACTTGGCCCGTTTCTAGGTAAGTTGGAACCTTTCCTCGTAGTCTTCTAAAGACTCATCACTTCCCATGGTCATCCAAAAGATCTCTCCCTTTGTTTCCTTTGACCTACAGTAGTCTCGATATTTGTTGTTAAAGGCTTGCTGCATCTAAGCCCAAGTTGTGATACTGTTTCCAGGTAACCCCATGAACCAACGTAGTGCTGCATCCTTGAGGGTAGAAGGAAAGAGTTTCAACTTTTTCTCATCCTCGGCATAGTCATAAGTTCGACAAAGGAGAACAAACTCAAACAGGAAGGTATCATGGTCTTCAATGGTCAACCCATGGAAGTGAGGTAAGGATGAGGGACTTATGTTCTTCATTTTCATGTCCCTGATGATCTCTTGGATGGGAAAGGCACCTTCTATTCTCTCCTCATCTCCTATACCATTTCTGTGTTTGGCCATGGTCTCAAGAGGAGTGTTCTCTCGCTCTTCTTCTGTCATAGGATCTTCATATATCTCTGGAGGTTCACCTATAGGTTCTTCTGGATCATTGCCACCAAAGAAGAGAGAAGGGTGACTCAGTGATGTGGTGGGGGTGTTGGGTAAGAATTTTCTGGTATTGTCTTTATTCCTACGAGGCATGAAATGAAATATTTTTGGTTGCTTTTGTTTTTTTTTTTGCTTGTACCTGCAAAACTGAAATAGATTGAATTGCAACTAACTATCTTTCTGAAACGAAAATGCGGAATTGAAATGAAAGCAGAAAAGGACTAATCTATTTTGTGGAAATGAAATTGCATAAACGAAATGCTAAGCTACGCTTGCAGAATGGAAATTACAGAAATGAAATGCTAAGCTATGCTTGCAGAATGGAAATTGTGGAATTGAAATGCTAATCTATGAAATCTGGAAATGTCTAATCTACTTTTGCAGAAATGAAATTGCAGAATGGAAATGAAATAAACTACTTAGCAGAAGGTTGTAGTAGAAAATAGAAGAAAATCAGCAATCACAAATACTCTGATGCTTCCCCGGCAACGATGCCAAAAATATGGTGGGCTCCAATATTATAGCGATAATACTGCAACTCCTGAGACTCCCTTCTTTACTTTTATCAACCCGGTAGTTCGTAACAAACTTGGAAGCGATGGTGTTGTATGCACAAGTACTAGCTCTTGGCACGACTGTCACTTGGTCAGCTGGCACAAGTCCGCTAGGAGTTTAAGCCAACTTCTATAAGCTCTTAGAAGAAGCTTTTTAATTGATGGATGAAAGCTAACTCAAAGTAGGCTAATCTACTTGCAGAAAGAAACTGAAATGCTGAAAGGACATGCAAACCCTAGCAGGCCCTAATTTTACCAGCTAGCCCTACTGATGCAAGAAAGAGGATAAAAGCTACTGAAAGAGATGCCACTGACTTCTAGGAAGGTAAAATTCATGTATCTAAACTACTTCTACAGTAACATCTAAAAAAAACATCTTTTTGTATTTTTGAGTAAGTTGTTAGAATTATCATGCATGTGCTTTAACTGTTTTTGACTATGCAGAGGTGAGGTGAGGAATGGAACTAGCGAGGCGCTTGCAGGAGGTTGGGAAGGTGAGAAGAGGGCCTAAGGGGTCCCTAGCACCCTTCCAGAGAGTTTCACAATGTTCGGATATCAAGAAACCACTTTCGTGAGCTTCTACAGGAAGTCTGCAGGGGTTCTACAGGATGTTCTGTAATTTCTACAGGATGTTCTACAAGATGTTCCAAAAGGGAATTTTGGAGGGTTGATGGAGGAAGAAAGGTGAAGAAGTGGGTATGGAGGTGAGATAAGGGTGTGAGGAGGTCCAGGACTTGGTGGAGAGAGCTGAGGAGTGATGAGGATGGTTGGATTTGTTCAAGGAGGGGTAGAGCAATGTTGCTTTCCATTACTAAAAAATAACCATGTCACAAAGGAAGTTGTACAACAGAAGCTACAAAATGAGCTGAGAAACTAACAACACTATAGTGCAAAATACAACTACTCAAAAAGTAACCTACAAAGGCTGGAAGCCTTCCTATTTATGCACTACGAGGGTCTCCAACAGCCCTCCTTAACTCAAGGGGTTTGGCTGCTCAAACTGCCAATGATCAGTCACTTTACACAAAACTGCTTGGCTGGCTTTGGGAATCCTTTTCGGTGGCCTGGTGAACTCCGAGATGATGACTTTAGCCACCACATTTTTAACCCACTTCCAGTTACCTATCAAATATGAGACTGGAACAGAAGTCTCACCAACTTTAAACAGACTACTTCTACTCATATATCAGATCATATTCATGAGTGGTGGCGTCGTCATTGAATGGTTAAGACTTATGTTCCTGATTAGATCTTGGCTGAATGGTTTATAAAATTCTTGTTTCCATCAATCACCGAGGATGTGGCAAAAGGTGGAGTTATCACGAAAGAGAAAGTAATTTCTCATGCCCAATATTTGGATTTTATTTATACACAATCCAACATGCTCTACGACAATATTCTGAATGCACCCTGACCAGCTTTCCCTGTCCTCCTCCTCCATCATCGAGTAAGGACTCTCATGCCAATGATAGTGTGATTGGTTATTTGAGCACACAAATAGCAGGTAAGCCATCTGTTCAAACACTTTCCATTTCTAATCAAACTTCCAATGCATCATAAAACACTTTTGCCTCAGAAGTCAATGTCATGTCATCTGACAAGAGCAAGAATCAAAAGAAACTAGGAGGCAAGAATAAGGGGAAAAATAAGAAGAAGCAGGATGATCCCCCTCAAGAGAAATCATTAAATCCTCTACTTCGGCAATGAAACCTCATTATCCATGTCTAATCTGTAATGATGAGCATTCTACAAGGGATTGTTGATCCAAAATGGATCTAGCATAGACTCTAAGTCTAAAAATATTCCTCATAGAGGAAAATGAAAGTCAAAGGATGCTCTTGGAAATAGTCTCATTGCATAGATCTATTCATTCTAAATGTAATGCAATTTGAATGCGCTAAGATGGACTTTGGATGAAGAAGTTATTGCAAAAAGAAATTTGCCTAATGTCATTAGAAAAGGAGGCAATTTATCATTAAATGGGACTTAAGGGAAATACATGTTCCTTAGAGGAAAAGCAAAGGAGTGGACTTACCACAGGCCAAAGGACGCAGTGATATGCAACTACAATTTGTCACATCACAATATCACATCGCACATTACCTAAGGGGAAGGACCCATAGCATTGCGAAGGGCCGATATGCGATGCGCCGATATCGGCGATCGACAATTGGGTAGTGCAATACAAAGGGCCATTGACATGTGATGATGTGATGTGTGATCAATGATAGTGATACTCCGTTGTGATCGATGATCGGTAATCAGAGGAGCATAGCACCAAGACCCATGCCATTGTGCATTGCGATATGCGATAGGCTGATGGGGATGAGCACTTTGAGTCGTCGGATTGGAAAAGGAATCAATGGTCAAGATCTGATCAGAGATTGCTGATCTAGGGAGCTTAAGGGCTACGGACCATGGAAGTAGTGACCGCCAATAAATGATATAGCGATAATGTCGATAGCCGATGAGGCGCCGACAAGAGTGATCGAAGATTGATAAATCGTATTGCGATTATGCAAAGGGGCAAATGCACCATGTGACATTTGATTGCGATGGGTGAACCTGACAACATTATAGTGTCGAGTTTATTGTTCCTTGAGATCCGGATTAATCTATTTTGCCATGAATTTCCTGTGCATTGGTTATTATGTTCTATTTTCGGGAATTTTCCCGAAGAAAGGCCGCCTATGTATCTTCTTTGTAGCGGGTCCCATTCACCTGTGCCATGCTGTAAGTAGGTGTTTTGTAACAGGAGTGTGTTATTGATGATGCAGAACCACAGAGCCAGTGAGCTAGAGGGCCAGACGCAGAGCCACAGAGCCAAAGAGTGAGAGGGCCAGACGCAGAGCCACAGAGCCAGTGAGCCAGAGGGATATAAGGAGTGAAACTTCTAGGCTTCACAAATGCATATTGGATAGGGAGTCCATCTGACAAGAAAATCACATCAGGGGGAATCTTCAATATTGGGTCAGCAACAACTTCTTGGTACAATAGGTAGTCGAGATCAGTTTCACTCAGTTTAGTATAAGCATGGTACATGGATGCTATTCAAGCAAATTGTGACGCTATCTAGATGAGGAAGATCCTTGTTGGGTTATTTTGAAGTCTTCTTTAGCGCATTTCAAACTCTCTAAAATTGAAATTCCAATAGGCAGTAACTATTCTAGGCCTGGTCTAAAATCCATGGAATAGTGGTTCCAACATGTGGCTTGAAGCAAAAATTTCAAGGATAGTCATATTTCAGCTCAGATCTTCCTCCTATAATTGATTTTTCCAAACTAGTTCCAAGCTAATATGAGAGTGATTTTAATAAACTGTGTTCCTTAGTTGTTGTTTCAACACAATTTCAATGGTTCAATATTTTTGTTGTTGCTAGCCTTCACCTGCAACACCTGGAAAGTTTCAACATTTCCGTACTCAATTCAGTACTTAAACACTGTCTATGCATTTTTTTTCTAGTACTAAATTAGTCTGGTACTCTAGACCATGATTAAGATATCATAGAAATTAAAGTTCATTCATCACCAGTTTGAAAACATCCAATTTAGTGGCAGCACTAAATTTAGAGGCATCAGTTTGGAAACATTAAGAGTTTATAATTAAAGGCAACAATCTATCCACGTCATATTCAACATTTGCAAAAGTATTAATATTAGCTTTCGATAATGCTAAAGGTGTTCTATAACTCATTCTTTTCGAATCATTATACATCATTATATAGTCAAGCAAAGGTATGGATATAATTTTATTTATTTCGATTAATACAGAGAATGTGAGTAATAGAGTCTGATTAGTGGTTTGTGTTCCATTCATTTAGTTTATATGTTATCATGACTTAATACATAATCAATAATTGTTTAATCCAACAATGAGTAATGATTATTATCCTTCAGTCATGGCACATGCTTCGATACTTTTTCTTGTCATTTTGAATTAACCCAATTCCTGGCATAATCCAAAAAAATGGTTACCCTTCCTAATAGATCCCAACATCCATTTGAATCATAAAAATACTGCACCCAAAAGAAATTTATCCTTGATATCATATATTTTTCCAATTCATAGTCGTCTATGACTCAAGTAGCGACCTTCTAACTCCTCGAGTGGCCTTGAAATTATTTTCATTGTTAGCATGGGGCCAACAAGCATGAACCCACATTTACTTAATTTTGCGCTAGCCCCAAATATGTAGCATGAAAACATAGATTTGAGGAAAAGGGGTGGATGAATTTTCTCCAGAAGTTTCAGGGGAAAAATGATAAGGTAACCATGACATTTTCTCAAAATTTTGATGGGAAGACAAAAAAAGTTGGAAATATCAAGATAAAATTGTTAGAAGAACTAATGAGTAAAGTAACGGGGTTACCTCTAAATGGTGAGAAATATTTCAAAGGGGGCAAACTCAATTTGGGAGAGTGTTCTAAGTTCCTCAAATTGGCATATAAGTCGATCAACTGGTGCAAGGGTGTCCTCAGGAGCTGCATTTCATAGGCAATGGTGGTTGCTTCTATGTGCATTCCAAAGGTTTGTAACTTGTAAGGGAAGGTACGCAATTGTTTTTCTTTACCATATAAGACTTCTTCCCCACTTTACAGATGGTTGTGATGTCATTTTTCCTTTCTTCCTATGTTAAAGTCTGCATAAAGTGCCTAGACGTGTTTAGTCGAAATTTATAAGGGCCAAAACTAGTTCTTGTCATTATAGTCTCATTAAAATGATTTTTTTCATGAGATGGAACAAAGAAGAGAATCATGGTCATAATTTTTGTTTAAGAATTTTCCTTGGGAGGAGGAAAAAACAAAATACAAGTAGAGGGTAATTAGTCCTGAATCCAATAAGTCAAGAAAGGAGTTTGAAACCCTTGTTAAATTTTCCCATAAGCATGAGAAAAGGTATATAAAAACACCGAGGTCGTAGGAAGTAGAGAGGGAAGTGTGGAAAAATCTCCAGATGCAATACTCTCAACAAACCCAACCCCTCCTCTAGAGAAGGAAACCCTAGCATCTTGATCCAAAATGGATCTAGTATAGACTCTAAGTCTAAAAATATTCCTCACAAAGGAAAATTAAAGTCAAAGCTCTTGGAAATAATCTTACTGCATATATCTCTTCATTCTAAATCGAACACAATTTGAATGAGCTAAAATGGACTTCAGATGAAGAAGTTATTGTAAAAATAAATTTGCCCAATGTCCTTAGAAAAGGAGGCAATTTCTCATTAAATGGGACTTAAGGGAAAATGTGTTTTTAAACATAAAACCCCTTAAAGTTCATCGCATTGCATTCCTTCATCGTATCGCATATATGTTATAATGGAGCATTATCATTGCTTCGGAAAAATTCAAGCGAAGTGTTTAAAACACCAGTGACCATGTGACTTGTTGACATGCGATGGCGCCGATAAGCGAAAGTGCTAGTTGATCAGAGAACCAAAATGCAAAGGGGTCATGCGATGACGATAATGCGATATGCGATTGTGATCTACGTTGGTGATCAGCAATTGGTGGATCCCCAGTACAAAGGGCCATTGTAACTTGCGATGGTGATAAAGTGGGTTCACCAATCAGCATTGGTGATATATATCAGATCGACGGATCAGATTGGCGATATATATATCGATCAGCACAGTACATTGGGCCGATCCAATATGCAATGTGCGATATTGGTGATCGAAGCGATCAGAGATCGGAGATTGGGGAATGCAAAGGACTGGGAAGCACCAAACCCATGCGACGTTTGATTCTGATTTGCGATGAAGGCACGTACCCGATAAGGTTATGGACGCGATTTCATAATATTTGAAATCCGGCTGAACGACCCATGATGTGTTTGGCCTGTGTATTCCATTATTTGGCTATTTTCAGAATGTAGGCAGAAGAACAGTAGACTTTGTGATTCCCATTAGAAACAGTCCATCGCACCTATGCCATGCTATAAGCAGGCATTTTTGTAACAGGAATGTGTTATAAAAAGAGAGTCACAGAGCCACAGAGCCAGAGAGCTAGAGGGCTAGTCAAAGAGATAAAGGAATGATGAAACATAGAGAAATGGACAGGAAGTCACAGAGCCAGAGGGATGCCTTACAAAAGCCCTAGAGCACAATTGAAAGGGGAGGTTTTGGAGTTGCTTGGATGTCGAGCAAAACCAGAAGCTCAGAAAGTGAGAGCAGAGCCGAGAGTTAGAGCCAAAGTGAGAGCCAAGAGCCAGAGCTAGAGCAAGAGCCAGAGCCGAGAGCCAGAGCTAGAGCTAGAGCCAAGAGCCAGAGCCGAGAGCCAGAGCAAGAAACAGAGCCGAAAGCCAGAGCCAAAGCTAGAGCCAAAGCCAAAGCCAGAGCCAGAGCCAAAGCCAGAGCCGAGAGCCAGAGCCAAAGCCAAGAGCGAGAGCCAAGAGCCGAGAGCCAGAGATCCAAACGGCCAGGGATAAACATGGTATTCTTAGCCCAATGGTTCAGTCCTAACCTATTAGAGTTGAGTGTGGAACTTGTAAAAGAATTCAGCCATAATCCCAAAGAGTCTAATAGAGTTGATTAGAGCTCAAGGAGATGTAGCCCAAAAGTTTTGGGTGAATTCCATATTATATTGCTGTTATGTGTGATTGCGTATTACTGCATTGTATTTGTTGTTATATGTTTTATGTCAGTTCAAGCAAATAAACTTAAAGCACTTAATAGTTTAAGTACAAACACAAGCATACAACTATTTCAAGTTCTTTTAATTCTACAAATTATTAATCATAAGCATGGATCTTGGGAATATATAAGCTTTGGAGTGGGAGAGGATCTTGTAAGCATGACAAGAAGCCTTTAGTGCCACATTTTAGATCAGGTGGTATCAGAGCTGGTTATATCAGAGCATCACGTTGATTAACGCCACCTTCAAAGGATGTTATAGTAGAGCAAGTTATACTAGAGCAGGTGGTATCATGATGCTTGATCGATCAAAGCAGGATGCTTGATTAACAGAGCAATATATTTGCTTGTTTAACTTGAAAGGTGTTTAAAAAGTCAAGGATTGATTGTTTGATTGTTTGTAAGCTAACTGTTGTTTGAGTTGCAAAGGTTCAGGGAAAGCTATTGATAAGCTAAGTCCAGGAGAGGACAAGAAGGACGAAGTGTTGAAGGCATTCTTCTTATCCCAAAGGACCTCAAAGCAGTCCTTGAAGTACAAGAGGTTTTTTGCAAAAGGTTGCTTGAATAAGATCTTTGTTAATCTTGTTTGAAGTTCTTTGTTCATTCTGATAATGACAACTTCTACAAGTGAGTCCTCAAATACTTCTTTCTTCACAAGTTTCTTTGATGAAGACAAGAAGCAAGACTTGTTCACAATGATGGATATGGTGAGAGAAATGTATGAGGATGGAAGGAAGAGCATCACACTGATAGAGCAATTGAATTCCGTGATGGAAGAGAAGCAGTTGCTTTCTCACAAATTGCAAGAAATGGAGAGGAAACTTCATATTGCAAATATGAACCTGAAAAGTATGCATGAGTTGGAGACATAGCTCCTTGTTGCCAAAGAAGCCTTGGTCAAGTATCAACTTGAAGAAGACGTAAACAATTCATGTTTGTCTTCAAATTATTCTAAGAATGTTTATGTTGGTTCCTTTGAAAAACATACCAGAGACATAGGGTCCAAGTTAATGTCCAAGATGGGATATGAAGGAAAAGGCTTGGGCAAACATGCACATGGTATTGTTGAGCCATTAATGGTTGAGGAAATGCCTATGTATTTGGGTCTTGACTATGGACAATCTTATGGAGAAAATTCCAAAGCTGCCATGAAGACAATTGAAATAGTTCCAAGAAGGAGTTTCATTTCAGGTCTTTTACCTCAAGAGTGTAAAGATTGTATTCATGGGGAATGCAATAGATTGAAAAATCATTTGCAGGAAGAAGGTGTTCATAAGCATACACTTGAACCAGAGAGTTGTGGAAACTTTGAAATCCTTGAAGAGATTGATGGTGTTCCAAAGGGAGCCACTTCTTCATTTGATTCACCTCCTCATGAAGGTGATAAAGGTGAAAAAGAAAGGTATAAATCTGGTTCTAATCATATTCCTTTTGATAATGTAAAAGAATTGCATGTTCCTTTTTTGGTTTGCTTAACCATAATGTTTCTAGATATTGGAAGTGTTGGGTTGTGTTATATTCTTTCCACGACTAACCTAAGTAGTTAACCGGGGGGTTAGAGGGGGG
>APFE030055464.1:245253-292958 GCA_000404065.3 Pinus taeda | reverse complement strand
AACGCATTTAGACCTGTCGGTCTGTGAAAAGTTTTCGATCTGTGATGCAAAATTGTCGACTGAGAAAGGGGATGGCTGGGCAATATAATTGCTGAAAAATGACTCTGAAGAATAGTTTCCTAGGATATTATTGTTGAATGTGACTGGCTGATTTTCTTGTTCAAATTCTGTAACAGTGTGGGTCATATGTTTCTCTCGATCAGTCTTTATTTGATTGGGCTTGCCCTTATAGGGGAGCCACATATGTGACCAATCAGTAGAAATATACCCATGGAGTTTTTCTGACCAATCCCTGCTTAAAATTAACCCATAGAATTTAGGTATATCGGCGACTAGAATATCAATCCTTTGGACAATTCTTGGATCTGCCGATAACCTGATTGTTACAGAGTTTGTTTCCCCTAGAACTTGAACTTTAGTTCTATCTAACTGCACAATGTGAATAGAAGACTTCTGGGGTTCTATATTCAGTTTAGAGCAAACTGAAGCTGGCATTATATTCGAAGATGCCCCAGAATCAATTAAGCAGTTGTGCATATTTCGATTATAAATTTCATAAGTCAAGAGGAAAGGGGGGGTATGGGAGTTTGATCTATCTCCAATCGGAATTGTGTCAGTTGCCTCAACTCTACCAGCAGGGGGTTGTCCTGAGTCGCTTGCAGCTTTAGTGGTGGGAAGAGGTGAAGAAGGGACATCGTTAAGTTCTTTGAGTAGTAATTTTTGCTGATGTTTTAATTTACTAAGTTCAAACATAGTGATGTTTGCCTTAGTTTTCTTCATGTCATCGACAATGTTGTAATCCATCGAATCAGAAACTACCAATGTTTTAGATGATGAAGGTGTAGTAGAGGATGATGGTTGATTGTTAGATACTGTCATGGCTGGCTTTCTAACAGGTACCTTTTCCTTTACGGTATTGGTTCCAGCACTCCTTTTCTTTGGATTAGCTTGAACAGGTTCGGGAGTACCTTTACTCCTTGTAGTGACAGGAAAGGCTTCTTGTCCAGCATCAGTATCGGGATTAGGGAGTATAAAGTCCCACATCCCGTGACATTCAACTACTTCCTCTTCTTCTTCTTGAGATGGTGTGACTGTTTCTTCCTCTTCTTCTTCCTCAGGATCAGAGTCTGCATATGATATAACGTTTGGAGGTTTGGACTCGGGTTTCTTGAAATTCCTATATGGTTTCTTCGTTGAGGATTCTGATACTTGTTTCTTGATCTCAACCATTTCGTTTGACATAGTTTTAAGGACTTTTTGAAGGCCCTCCATGTCATATGGATCCTTAGTGTTCTTTTTCTTAGAGTCGTCTTTAAAGGACACTTTTTTAGATTTTCTTTCTTCCAAGGTAGTTTTCTTTTCTAAGGCGATTACACTTTTTTCTACTGCGAGTGCTTCCTTCATATTCTCGGCTAATGTGGGTTGTTTGGCCCTATCAACGAATATAGCAATGTTTGAAGGCAAAACAGTGATATACCACTCGCTTCTAACTTGTTCGCTTGGTTTATCATCAGTGGGGATCTTATTCAAGAGTTTGTTAAATCTGGAGTTGAACTCCTTGATGAGTTCTCTTGATTCGATCCTTAAGTTTGAAAGATCACGGACAAGTGTAGCTAAGGATCTGTCATCACCATATTTGGTGAGCAACTATTCCTGGAAGATATTCCAACTCGTGATGGATCCAGAGGGTAAGGAAAAATACTAAGACCCTGCAGATCCTTGTAGTGAATAGGGAAACAATCTTACTACCACATCTTCTTCAGTGACTCCCTTTAGATTAACTGACAACATAAAATTATATGTTCTTCTGCCAAAGTTCCAGCATCTGGATTGAACTTGGGTAGCCATTTTTCGGGGTAATCGGGTAAAGGATGTAAAGGTGCAGGCATAGCGACTGCACCAGGACTTCTCCATGGTCTTTTGGGCCATTTTAGGATTACCAACAATTGCTTGTGGTGTTCCAGGTGCTTGAGGGGGAGGTGGAAGTACAGACTGAAAAGCTTGCGATGTTTGAGATGAAGTCCCTTGGTGAACAACAATATGTAGTGGTGAAGTGGGTGTTTGACTTTGCACAGGTGATGATGAAATGGAAGATGATGGAGAAAAGGTTTCACTACCAGAACCTTCAGCGGTCTTTTTAATCCTTTTCCTTTCGGGTAAAGAAAAATCAGGTGGTTCAATACCTAGCTTTTCGCTTTGGAGTCTGGTAAGGTGAGGGGGTAAGCGAAATTGCGAAGTTTGACTGCCTTGTGATACTTCAGATCTAGGAGGCGAAATTCAAAAGCCTTGAAGTTTCTGGATGATGGATTGAACTTCAGGGGACTCCGAACTTAAGTGTTCTGAAGTTTGATGTAATTGAGCAATAGTGGTTGATTCTTCTTCATCTCGTCTGGATACTGGTGATTCAGAATGCGAACGAGATATCCGAGGAGAGGTGGAGGGTGAATTACTATTTGAATGGTTTGTAGGGGTTGGCTTACTTGCCATTCATAGCGGATGGCCCTCCTTCTAGTGCCAGAAATGTTGATGCCTCGAAAAACGTTGCAACAACATTGGGGGATAACCACCCGGTCCGGACCTTAGTACACCTCCTTTTCCGTTTGGGATGGTGGCTCTTACTGGAGATAACGGGACTAGTTTCCTGATAATTAATAAAAGGGATGGATGAGTGATGAATAGTTTGCTTTAATGATAGGCGACTAGCTTATTCTATTGACAAAAATAGGAAACTAATACTAATCCCGGGAACAACTTATTCATTCGGAATGCAACGTTTAATAATCCTTATCTATCTAACAGGCATATAGATGACTCGGTAAAATAAACATGAGATATTCAATCATTCAAAGATTACTTCATATGAATAGTCAAAATGAAGCGACTAACACAAATTACTACATTCACTATTTATATCATCGATATATATATATATACGATTGAAAGAGAAGCATGCTATAAACAGCCAATAGTGGGATGCATAAAGGATGCTGTGAAAACACACACATATATAAGCGATAATAGCAAGAGCGATTAAATAACAATTCATATAACAGGAATGAGTACATACGCAGATAATAGTACCATGTGAGCTGCTAATCAATCCCAGATATCACTCGCTATTTAAAATTCTTCCTTCAACACAGAAATGCTTTTAAACAAAGACAGTAGTGCACATTTGTATAAAAACCTTCCTCATTAAACTCAGAATAATTGGTCCAGTTTCATAAAAGAATATCCCTAAAGTACAATAGTGCAACTTCAGGGTTTAAGTCATATACAAAACTTTACGACCCTTTCTAAATGCATGAAAGGGTCTATAAATACTACTAAGCTAGAAAAAATCTATGAAACAAAATCCTACTAAATTGGCATCAATAAATGCTATCTATCTCCTTGGGGCGATCTGGCAGTCGGTGATGTGAATCATGACTCGGGTTGTTTGCCTTTAAACCTGAGCTGGCTTATCGCAAGCATCGGCTCCACTTCTGGCGGTCTGTTGAGGTGCAAGCTGAGTTGGGCAGCAAATGTGGCATCCTGAATATCGGGTATGATATACCCAATAGCATCTGTGAGGAATTTTAAGGTGGCTCTTTGGCTATACGGCTTCACTAAGAAGAACCAATAGGCATCCCATGTTAAACTGTTGATCCCCGCGATTAATCTTCCATTTTTCTCCAGCTCTAGGTAGCATGAATGCTCCAACATCTTTGTTGTTGTTAATTGGCCTGGAGTACATTAGGAAATCATGTTAGACAAATAAATAGTATTATTTACTAATTCAACCAAATTACCAATGGTTGCCTTGCATCTAAAAATCGCTCTTTCTGCCTTCATTAACTGTGATTGCCATTCTGTGAATAATATTTCCTTGTGCGATTCAAGAATTCTTGGTAGGTTAGTCGCCTGACCCTGATCGGAATCTTGCCATTCCAGAAAATTTGTCAGTGTTTCTTTGGCCTCATCCAAATCTGTCCTTGCCTTTTCTACCTTTTCGCTTATGGATGCTACTAACTCGCACAATGGTTCTGCCTGGGTAATTTTTTGACATAGGAGCTTAACCTGATTTATCAATGCTTTATTTAATTGAAGTGCCTCTGCTTTAAACTCATCTACCTGAGGGAGCCTTTTCATTTGCTCAATTTGAGTTGATAATTGAGCGATTTGCTCATCTTTAGATTTTATCATTCCCTCAGTTGATATCTTTAATTGCGCCAATGCTGCCGATAGCTCCTTTTGCTTTTGGATTGCGCTCTCGTCAATCCTCTGTTTCTCCTCTTGCAATTGCTTAGCCAGCTGATAATTGTTTTGCTGCTGTACTAGCAATTCTTTCTCCGCCTGCTCTGCCTTCTGCTGCGCTTCCGATAATTGAGCCTGTAGCGAAAAGATGTCTTGATCTTTCACTTTTAATAGACTTCTCACCTCCGATGCTTTATCAATGGTCGCCGCCGAATATGCTCCAGCGTATTGCGATAGCTTTGTTAAGTCATCGAAGGGATCAAATTCTTCTTTCCACACAACATTGCCCGTTACTGTTAATTCAGGGAATAAAGAAGGTTGATCAGCCCTTCGTCTCTTCCTCTGTCGCTTTACAACAGCTTTATGCTTAGGGCTGTAGAATACATCCAAGGGGGGAATCTCTTCTATTTGCAAAATGATTTCACCCGATGGATCCTTAGGAATTATTTATGTTTCCTTTGATTTGGGTGGGTCACTGGTTTCGCCCGAAACCTATTTTGATGTCGCTTCCTGTGTGTCGCCCTCTTTATATATCTCATCATCTTTAGAGCATTCTAAGTTGCCGATGATTGAATTGAATTGCTGCCATTGCTGGAGCAAATTCGGACCAATTATCGTATCATTATTAACTTTCGAACTGCTCTCTTCTTGAGTTTTCGCCTTGGTTTCTTCCTGTCGCTGCACATTTGCCTGGGTTTCTTCCTGCCTCTGGTTATGCACTTCCTCCTGCTGCTTTGATGTAGTAGGAAGTTGCTTATTACTTTGCTGCTCAGGCTCGCTTGATTTTGTCGTCGTTGGAGTAGTCGCTAACAGGTCTAGAGGCAAAGTTTGCAACCTCTGTTCTCTAATTATGTTAAATTCGGCTAGCCCCTCATCGTTGTATTCATTTATGGCAAGTGATTTAACTTGATATAGCGACTCGGCCGATGCAAGCAAATCCTCAAATTTGTCTTCTTTGTGCTCGAACTTGGCCAATTTGGCCTGGTCGAGCGCATTGTAAGCGATTTTCCTTGGATCATACTACCTGCTTGGCAGAGTGGCTAGAATCAGCGAATTTATCTTCCCAGAGTGTAAATTCCAATTCGCAGGGGAAAGGAGGGCCAGACATGCTTCTTTGCTTTTTTCAGGGTCTAAGTAACCCCATCGGCATTGATTTGATAAGCTACTTCCCTGGCAAGTAACTTATCAGGGATGTATAGTGGAAGCACATGGGGCTTGGCCTGACTACCAAAAACTCTAATATAGGTGAATTTCTCTTCTCCAAACCAACTTGCTACGGCGGTTAAATCCACCCCTGCTTGTTCAGAAATCTTCGAGGCAAGCTTATCAAAAATGGAGTAATGAATCGGCAACATGAAACCGTTGCAGATTTGATACAGGTGGTGTTTGTAGTTGGTCTTCCACAACTTTTGATGATATATGTGGATGGGTGTGGGGTCTTGCGACGTCCACCTCCATCTAAGCACAGGAAATTCAGAATTAAAACATAAAACATCCAACACATAGGCACTGTAGTAAAATGACGGAATGAACCTTTCTGTGACACGAGAATTAAATCTGAAATTAAGAATGGCCTTGGCTAACTTATCGGATAATATATCCGCCCAATCCATTATCTCACCACTACATGCCGCCTCCATTAAGGGGACCATTTCTATGGTAAAATTGGCAGAGTCATGTAATCCCCATAGTCTACACATCATAATCCCAGCATAGCAGTAAGGAGAACATAGAGAGTCGACTGAGTACTTACCCGAGGATTCATGCTTGCGCTTTGCTGGATTTTGTCTCCAGCCTCGAATTGGTTCGGACTCGGTCTCATTTTCTGCTCGGAACTTCTCCAGGAATGTCGTGTTATACTTTTTCTCTTCTGCCGGCAAATGATACATTTGCCTTAGATCTTCGGCTCGAAAAGAACCGAAAATCCTCCCATCTGCAGTGCTGAACATTCTGTCAGTAATTGGGATCTCTTGAATTGCCCACCTTACCACATCCGTATATGGGAGAATTTGCTCCCGGACCGCTACTCTGTGAAGAAAGGAATTGGCCAAGTCTTTTAGATTAGCCTCAGATTTGCTAGTACTGTCGCATGAGACTTGTATTCCGGTCACCTTCGGCTCTTCGGCTTCAATCAGGTTATATGTTCCTTGCCAAGTAGCTCTGGTAAGTCCCAGGCACGTAGTATCTGATATAATCCCTTTCTTTTTACTGCCTGGATCAACAACAGATTGCCCTGCGGCTGGCAAAGCGGAAGGCATTGTAGTCTTTTTGGACTTCTTTCCCATTCCACTCAAATCTATCTCTGCGGAAGAATTCTGCACAGAGAGAAAGATAGGCGTAATACAGGAAACAATAACATGAATCGAATAGACTGAGGTATATATATCTTGATAAATTCATTGTGATCGATTGACTTAAGACGGCTTCGGATCAAATCTGTGAATAGATCGCAAGCTTGCCGTTTTCATTAAATGGTTGTTAAATCTTGTCAATCTCATTAATACCAGTCATTTCGGTTAATGGCCTAATGATTCATTTGAAGCATGCCTTGGGCGATTTGGCGGTTGAACACAGATGAGCGGCTTTTCGAAAGATAGTGTCTTAATTACGAATAAATCGTATTAAACTGCCTTTATGGTTTTACTTTGAAAACCGTACTTATGCCCTTTTCGCAATTGGGCGTCGAGAAAATCCTAAGTCATTGTTTTGGTTCCATTTGGAATCCCCGATCGCCGATAGCGATATCGCATCGCGTCGGGAGTAGCAAGTGGGGCGGTTAAGAATGCGTGCATGGTGAATTGCCGATCGCCGATAGCGATATCGCATCGCATCGGGGCAAGAGGGAGCTTATTTACGTTTTGCCATTATCGCTGATTGCCGATTGCCGATATCGCATCGCATCGGAGCAAGAGGGAGCTTATTTGTGTTACTTTATGTTTCACCGATACCCGATAGCGATTTCGCATCGGCGGAAATCAAAATGTCCCCAAGTTGTGTTCCCTTTGTCATTGCGATATGCGATCTTGCGATCGCTTTATCGCACTGACAAAAGATAAATCGTTTTACGTTAAGGTTTTTTTGATTGGTTTATTGGAGAGGCCTTTTGGTGATGTTTTCTTTCATTTCTTTGGGCCTTTTTAGAAAAGAACTTAAATTGATACCAATTTAAAAACAAAAAATTAAAAGGGACCCATTTCATATTATGGTTTTGGAATAGTAATGATATGAAATGGGGGGTTGTTGTAGGGCACAACAAGACATAGAATAAATATTTGATCTTGAAGCTTCATTTCATCTCCTTTGGCATTGGTGCAGTGGCTAAACCTTTTATAATTCTTGGGTAGGTTCCAATGTTGAACCTCACAAGCTAAAGTTGGAATTTTGTTGGTATTAGGTGAACAAACTTTAAAGGAGTGCAATGTAAGTTTTCTACCTAGAGCAAAGATTGTTATATCAAGGTTTCGGCATAGTGTATTTTAAACATGATCAACACTTGGCACATTTGACTTTATTACAATTTTTTAACATATCGCAAAAATTTTGGCGGTGTAACAACTATATACGAACTTTGGAATTTTTTTTAACCAAAGTCTTCGACCATTAATTAACCTGGGAGACTATATCATATGCAATCACCGTGGATGAACGGGTGGATTCTTCGTGGCATGTGATCGGTCCCGGAAACGTGCTCCCCAAAAATTAAGTGTTGACGTGTTGTTGTCATATCCCATACTCCGAGCCGTTTGGATGTCGTAACTCTGGGATTGCCGCTTGTATCAATTTTCCACCGTAGGTTGACCCCATAGGTAAACATCACATAATCCCTATACGATGAACTTGCATTAACCCACATTCCATTGTCTACATATCATATTTTAAAATTTCCGCCATAGGACTTTAGCATAGTTTAAACATAGTCATTGCGACTTGATAATAATTATGATCCAGCTTTACACCATAGAAATTAGGGGTATATATATCATGAAACTTGACATATTTCATTTACGCTAGGTTTTCAACCATAGTTTATAACCATATATGCGCCCACCATGGAAAGCACCATAGGTCTAATACATATTTTGCCACCAACCCTTAGGTTTAGATTTTAATATATAGTTTTCAAAACCAATGTCAATGCACTTGAAGACCACACCCGAACATCCGCACTTGCAAATGATATATGAACCAAATATTAGAAATATCACCATCACCTTGAGATATGCACCGGAGATGAGATTTGACTTAATGCCATGTGTCGAACTGCAAAAACGCCACATGGCCAGCAAGGCCCCTTTGACACCTAAACTTTAATGGACGATTTCTCCTTCATCCGAAGGCCAAATAAGAAACTGAAAGTGTTGCCAGATTCAAAATGACGGGCTCTATTGCTTGACATTCTTGCTAAGAACAACTGAAACCTTTTGGATTTGGAGCAACTGGAGAATCCTCCATGATCAATGGATATGATTGTCTTGATATTTGGAACATGTGGGTAACATGTGCGAACAGTTGCAGGAAACATGCTTGGTATTAGCGTGGCAAGGTGATAAGTGATTTGCTTATATAACTAACAATTGAGTGATGTGATGTTACACAGTAAGACCCAATTACAGCAAGATAAATGGTAAAAGAAAGGATTGGGGTAATAATTCCTTTGGCTGTGTTTGGAAACCCTAATTTCAAAAGAATGAGCACTTTGCATACAGGAAGTGTTCTTAACCTTAATCTTCTCTAACATTATGTGGATACATGTTATATTCATGAACATGTACTTGATAGGTATATTAGCTAGTCTTTAGTTACAGGTGGATCTATCAAAAAATTGGAGTCCCTTGAGAGATGGTGTGGATGTGTTCAATTGAAAGCAACGTGCTTGGCACAACAAGATGAGGTAATTGGTGTATTGTTATGTTTATTTATGCACAAACAATTATGTGTTAAGGACAGCATGATGCAAGGAGTTGCATGGTGGTGGGCCCAGTATTGCAGCAATAATGCTGCAACTCCTAGGGCTCCCTTCTTTACTTTTATCAACCCGGTAGTTCGTAACAAACTTGGAAGCGACGGTGCTATATTCACAAGTACTAGCTCTTGTCGTGGTTGTCACTTGATCAGCTGGCAAAAGTGCGCTAGGAGCTTAAGCCAACTTCTATGAGCTCTTAGAAGAAGCTTTTAACTGTGATGGATGGAAGCTAACTCAACAGAGGCTAATCTACTTGCAGAAAGAAGCGAAAAGCGGAAAGGAAATGCAAACCCTAGTTTTACCGACTAACCCTACTAGTGCAAGAAAAATGATGAAAGCTATAGAAAGGAATGACATTGACTCTTAGAAAGGTAAAATGCATGTGAGTAAGCTACTTCTGAAGTGAAATCTGAAAAGAAACATCTTTTTGTATTTTTGAGTGAGTTGGCAGAATTATTGTGCATGTGCTTTAATTGTTTTTTATTGTGCAGAGGTGGATTGGAAAAAGGAAATGCTTGCAGGAGGTTGGGAAGGTTAGAAGAGGGCCTAAGGGGTCCCTATCACCCTTCCAAAGAGTTTCACAGTGATCGGATCTCAAGAAACCACTTTCGTGAGCTTCTATAGGAAGTCTGCAGGGGTTCTACAGGATGTTCTGTAATTTCTATAGGATGTTCCGAAAGGGAATTTTGGAGGGTTGATGGAGGAAGAAAGGTGAAGAAGTGGCTATGGAGGTGAGATAAGGGTGTGAGGAGGTCTAGGACTTGGTGGAGGGAGCTGAGGAGTGGTGAGGATGGTTGGATTTGTTCAAGGAGGGGTAGAGCAATGTTGCACAAAAATATGGAAATTAGGGCAAAGCGAGAGAATGTGGCAAATGTAAGGCAAGAATCCGAGTTAGAGGATGGATCAAGTGGGATTTATGGAGTATGGGTAGATAGAGAGGTAATACAGGTGCTTTGTAAGTTATTTCTCAAATTGAACAAACAAAGACTCGGAAAATCAAGGACCTAGCTACTTTAACCTAATCTGATCTAAATAACAGCAAAGAAAATGAATAGAGATTTATTTGCAACGAAATCATGTGAAATAGCTATGCAAACTAAGCAATCATGAACCTGAGCATGTAACCACAACTGGTATCAACTTCTGCAAATGAGAATCTAACACCAATAATTGCACGATGAAGCAAAGACAGTGTTTTTGGTGGCAGCAAGGACACCTTGGTCTCAGCTCATGGTCCCAAGGAGGGAGAGGTGAGATCAAGGGTTGCTTGATGGCCTTTTTCGAAGATATTTTCTATTGCCAACCTATTAAATCAACTTAAAACATGAGAAACTATTTCTATCAGCAAAAATGAACTAAATGACCAAACAAGATTGTATTCTAAATAACAGATTTTATTCTAAGAATGCAGCAAAGACACATAAAAGTACACAAAGGAGGTACCGGGCACTTGGGTTGGGCCCAACCCCAAGAGCTACAGCCTCCTAAGGAAGATTAGAGCTGGTGCAAAGCTGGATTCATCGTTATTGATCAAAAGAATAGTTACATCCTAAAAATTGTCCACAAGGAAAAGCTTGAAAATGTGTTGAAATGCAGAGCTAACCTACTACCTAAACAATGACTAAAATTGAACTGCCAACTAGCCAACTGAAATGAGTCCCTCAGCCTTCTTATTTATACAAATTGAGGACCCCAACAGTCCTCCTAAACTTTAGGGACTCGACTGCCAAAACTTGCAGTTAACAACAACTTTACTAGCCCTTGCTTGGCTGCCCTTGTGATAATCGATGTGGTGGCCCTTGAACTCCGAGCTGATGGTGGAGAATTCGAGGTAAGGGCCCATAAATGAAGGGGACACCTTCCTAAAAATCCTCTCCACGAATTTGGCTGCCAAGTGCTCATTTAAACCCTTTGATTTTGTCTCCAAATTGACCAAAAACATTGCATAAAGCACACATTAGACTTGTTGGCATAATGACTAACCCAATTCACTCTATTAGCATAAATATAATCAAAAACATGCAATAAACTAATGAGAATGGTGGATTAAGTCGAATTAGGAGGTTGAATGAGCCCATATAATTGCTCATTTCTGGGGCTCATCACATGGCAAGAGAGGTTGTCGTGAAATCTCGAAGAAGGCTTAAGTCGAGCTTTCCTTGGGAACCATGGGGATTGAGTCACGGTGTCTATTATTAGTCTTGTGCTTTTGGTCTTTTGTGATGGTTGCGCTTGATTTGTGATTTTGCGTGTGTCTGGTGCATAGATATGCCACTTTGTTCGCAGTGTCATATTGTTGTTGGTTTTCCATCGTTTTCTTCTTATTGGTTTCTTGGGTTTCCTTTTATGTTTTGAGTCTTGGGAATTGGTTCTGAAAGAGGAAAGTTAATGGTGCTCATGGGAGAGTTGTGTGGTACCCAACAGGTAATGTAAGACTTAAATGAATCTATGTGCATGAGTAAACGCAGCAAAAGGTAAGACTATGACAGTCAGTTGGACTGGTTGGGTCCATTATGGTAAATGGACGGTGGCAGCATAGACATGAGGAAGGTAACTAGAAAAGGTAAAGTAAATGGATCTGAGGTGTCAGATGCCTTGGCTATGTTGGGAATCATTATTCTCAATGTCATGCATGTTGTGCATGAATAAAGGAAGTTATCTTAACCTTGACCATATGATATCTACTAATTGTGTTGAGATCATGGTTATGTTGATGTTTATATATGTACACATGTAGATGTGTATGTATGTCATGTATCTGACACGGTTATCATGGACCATAATTGTTTATGCTAATGTTTATGTATATGTATGTATGTGTATGTATGTGTCTATGTATCTGTGTCATTGTCCCACAGGTCATTAGGAATCATTCTTGTGGAGGAATGACTGCTTATGCAGGAGAATGGCGCGAAGAGGTTCCCGGTCTATGAGGAATCAATTGGGAAGAGAAGTCATGAAAAATATATGAGGTCAGTATCATGTGGTTATGAGTTGATATTATGTGATTATATTATGTATATGTTATGGGTAGGCTATACCGAGTGATACATCATCGAAATGAAAGCAGTGTGTCTGCAGCATGCTAGGATAAGCATGAATAAGGCACTGGAAGCAATGTTTCTTGGTAAGCACAGTGTGGTTTCATATGTGGGGCATTACTCTTGTGCATATGTTGTACATGTTGCATCTGTAATGATTGTGTGCATCTGGTATTGTGCATATGTAGTGTGTGTACATGTTATTTATGCAATGTTATGTACAATATGGTACATATAGTGTTGTATGAATGTTTCATGTTTAGTGTTGGGTATAGATGGTGTTATGTACATGTTGGATATACGGTGTTGTGTACATGTTGTATTGTGTGCATGATGGATATGCAGTGTTGTGTGCATATGGTATTGTTCACATGTTGGATATGTAGTGTTGTGTATAGATGATGCTATGTACATGTTGGAAATGTAGTGCTATGTACAAGTGGTGTTGTGTGCATGTTGTACATGTGGTTCTATGTACATATGGTGTGGTCTGCATGATTGTACAAGTGGTGTTGTGTGCATGTGGTGTTGTGTACATGTTATACAAGTGGTGATGTGTGCAGGTGTTGCTATGTACATGTCTTGCATGTGGCACTGTGTACATGTGGTGTCACATACATGTCGTGTGTGTGGTATTGTGTACATGTGGCAATGTGTACACGTTGTCTAGTGGTGCAATGTACATATGGTGTTGTGTACACGTTTTGCAGGTGGTTTCGTGTACATGTGATGTGGTGCACACATTGTGTAGGTGGTGCTTGGTACATGTGGTATTGGTGTACGTGTGGGATTGAGTGCATGTCATACATGTTGTGTTACAGGCATGCAATACTATGTATGTGCATTGTCTAGTCATGGTATCATGACATATGCATTCATTGTGTTGCACTCTAGACACGTATTTGAGTTATGTTGTACATCAGGTGTAGGTGTATGTGTTATGTTATGCACTGGATGTAGGCGCATGTATTGTATTGTATACACTAGGTGTAGGTGTATGTGTTATATGTCAGGTGTAGGTGCATGTATTGCATGGAGTTGTATGTCATGTGTTATCATATGTGTGCGATGCGCACTATGTATATGTGCACCTAGTTAAGGAGAAGGCACTGGGTGTTTGCCTGGTGTGGAAACCGATCCAGTGTGTGTATGAAATAAGAACAAAGGCAAAAGTAAGGATTGATGAAGGATAAGTATTGGTATTTTATTTCAGCTTTATTATATATGTGGTTTATGATTCTGGTCTATGATGATTACATGTGATATATGATTATGGTTTATGATGGTTACATGTGATTTTTTATTTTGATCTATCATGGTTATGTTTTGAGCTAACCTGATGTGATATTTTTATACATGTTGATTTGGTAAAATATGCTACTTTGACTTGTTGTGATAGCAAGTGAACATGATTGCAAATGTACCTTATTGACGAGTTACCAATGAGGTATGATTTGAAGTTACTTCAGTTTATTTTGAATCTAATGGAAGTTATGTGCTTGGAACAAGAATGCATGAACATCCCTGGTTGAGTGGTTGAAATCGATTGCCATGAGCATGCTATGACTAGTATGATGGTTTTGAGGCAGGTATATGTCTTGGTTTTTGTATCTTCCAATGAGAGGAAGCCTTGCCAAGGGATGGACTACCCGAGATGGGGGTGTCAGCAGAACTTGGAAGGTGAGTGACTGCACAGAATTTGACCAGATTTCCCAAGGGACTATGCATCAGAGAAGGGAAGGTCAGGAATGGATTTGTTTTGGTCATGAGCATTACCAAATGGAATCAGATGCACATTGGGAGTGCGCCCTGGAACAATGAGTCGGTAATTATTCACTGAGAAGACAAGTGGCGCAGGATTATAGCACTATACATTGGCTGCAGTTTGACTATGGAAGTGGATTTTGGACTTCCTGGGAAAGAGGTGAATCCTGGGATTACTTGATGGTGGAGGTGTGAGCCTCTAGATTCCCTTGTTGCGGATGCAGGCATTGTATCTTTTATTTGTTGGTTGAAAAAATGTGTATATGTGTATATTATTGTAAATACAGTATCGAGCTAGATTTATAAAGCTCCATAGACAGTATGGTTATTTTATGGTTGAAGCAAATGTGTATGTATATATGTGATTATTGTAAATATCGTAGTGAGTTGTGTTATAAAGCTCGACTATGCGATTTGTTTTCATGTTGTCATGATGTTTTGTTTTAATAGATGATCATTGTAAATACTGCAACAAGCTTTGTTATAAAGATCCATAGGTAGTATGCTTTTTTTTCAGCAGTCTTGTTGGTTATAGGTGTTGTTGAACACCGAGGACGATGTTCCCCCAAGGTGAAGGGTTTTGTAACAACCCTGGTAATAATTCCATGTAAAAATATATAAATACCACGGATGATGGGACACATATTCAAAGCTGAATAGTGCGCAGGACATCCTAGTCGGTGTTCATTTGGTTGTTTATGGCTAAGGAAATTGGCAAAGGCAATGGCTAAGGAATTTTGGCACATTTATTTATGAAAATAATGAAAATTAGGAGAAAGGAAAGGTGAAAGGTCACAAGTTGCATGTGAGGAGGAAATTGAAGGAAAATAATGGAAAATGAAGAAAATAGAGGTTGCATTAATAAAAGGCTTCTAAGGATCAGTTCGTGGGCTCTTGGCTAAGACTTGATCAGTTCAGATTTGGAGCTCTATCGTTATTCTCTCTCTCTCGTACTCTTGGATACTTAGAGTTTCCTGGAGCACTCTTGGAGGGTGTGGCATACTTGGAGTTTTGGAGCAAGAAGGCAAAAGAAGAGTAGGAAATCGCAAGAGGGCATTGGGATCAACAGCTACAACATTTTTGCTTACAAGTACCGAGTTCCATGTATGATTTCTTCACTAGTTTTGGCGGCATGCATGTGGATTCTTCATGATATGTCACTGGCATAGAGGATTGTCTGGATCAACAATGGGTTGCCTAGCCTTTCCATTTCCTGGATAGCCATGGTAATTGTGGGTTTACTTTCATGATTTGTTTTTGGTTGGTTCTCATGATTCCTTAGCTTGGGTTGAGTTATTAGTTCTTGGCAGCCCTAGTTGTGAAAATGCTCTGGAATCCCTGTAATTGCTTGGGTTGAGTTACTAGTCATGGAACCCTTAGTTGGACAAATGCTCTGGAATCCCTTGGTGGGTTGAGTTACTAGTCCTGGAAGCCCTGGTTGGACAAATTATCTGGAAGCTTGATGACAACTGTGGGTTGAGTTACTAGTCCCGGAAGCCTTGGTTGAAACAAACGTTCTAGAAGCCCTGGAAGGCTTGGATGGAGACCAATGTGATGATGGTTTTGTGATGCCTGGCAGTGAGGTGGAATCACTGTTTGATGGGTTGAGGTGGATGGCCTCTAGAAGCCTTAGATGAGTTTTGATTGATGTGTTCTATGAGATCCCACATTCATGTTTGTAATATGGCACAGGGGTGAATGGCTGAAGAGAGATTTGGCTCAGACATACTATAGTTGGGTGGAACGTGGTAGTCCCATCTTCAGTGGGTTCATTGCATTCATTAATGAGAAATCCTTTCCCTTGATGTTCATGTGTAAAGGTACTGATGTATTTATGGATTTAATGGGTGATGTGTTTATTGTATTATTGTCCCTATTATGTTGGTTATATGCATGTTTTATGATAGCAGTTATGTATGGCTCTCAGTATGTTTTTACTTGTATGTAAATTGATAATGTGTCCATGACCTAATAGATGATAATGCAGCAAATAGCATAAGGGAACAACAGTTCATAGTGATTCGCAGGTAAGTTTATTGACACTTGCAGATTACATGTCGATGATATGTTTGACGAAATGCCTATCATGGCTAGTAGGGGTCCAGTCAAGGACTTGAACAAGTATTTTCTTTAGTACTGCCATTTCCATGTTATTTTACTAATTTAAAGATATGGATCAGTTATGGGCAGTGACCTGGGTTCCTGGCCTGAAAAAGGTCTCAAATCTCGGAGTCATTGACACAACATTAACAATTTTGGTCCACAATCACTCAAAGGTAGACCTGTGAGAGCAACTTTAGGTTGTTGGTCGCTCCGTTTCCCATAGCATGAGAGTGACTATGGCCCAAGAGACCTAAAACAACAGTGGGACCCAGGGACAGGTTATCTGAGTGGATGACTTGTCTTCTGAGGATTCTATTGATGATGTTGGATGTTTGTATGGTGTGTTTCCGTCGATTCCACTTCCTTAATGTGACTTAGGAGGTCAAATCATATCATAGTGGCCTCTTGTCACATGTTTACCCTGGCTGGTCGATTGCTTCGGTAGATGTGGGAGGAGGGTGTTACAAGTAATTCCCAAAAACAATGCCAATAACCCTTCAAAAGATGTGCCAAAACCCTTCCAGAGAAAGATGCTTCAACTCAGCTTTACTTCACTTCTTCTTAATTCAAGAGGTATGAACTTCAAACATACTCCTTCACTCTCCTAAACACATAACTAAATTCTTAATTCGAGTGGTTAAAAATGTTCCTTATCACACCTATTTATAGTGCGTTTAGACACTGGGTTAGGGCCAACTTGTCCATTGGTTGGGCCCTAGTGCAACTAGGAGAATGTATAGTGAATATTTGAAAATTGGTTGCTCCTAAATCATGAGGAGTTATATGGAATTACATATAATTTTGGAAAGGTCTTGGAATAAGATTTCCAACCATATATCCTATGCTCCAATTTGAGCTATGTAATTGGAGTAAAAAGCTTTCAAATATATGGTATCACAATGGGGATTACTTGTATTTTGGTTGGGTCATCTTGAAAAAATATTTCATATCTCCTTATTCTAATGGAACTAGAGGGAGTTCCATATGCCATTGGATAGCCTTTGACATCAATAACAACCATTTTCAACAATCTTTCCCTTTTTTATTGATGGCAATACTTTGATATCTACTTCTTCGATGACTAATCCCCTTGTACGCATTCTCTTCATACTTCTTGTCAAATACTCCCCTTATATGTATTCTCTACCCATTTGATGTCAATAGCAAAGGGTGATCCCCTTGAGTTTGTGCTTCCTTTACAGAGATAAAGGAGAGATGACTCCCAAATTTTGCTTGAGATATTCAAAAGTTTATTTCGGTAGAGATTTGGTAAAGATGTCAGTGATATGTCCCTTGGTGCTAATATATTCCATATTGACATTATGCTTAGTGACTTGTTCTTTGAGAAATTATACTTGATTGGAATATGCTTTTTTTTAGTGCATGATAGGATTTTTCGAGATATTGACTACACTAGTGTTGTCAGACAAAATAACAACGGGTTGATCATATTCCACTTTGTTGTCCTATAATGTTTGTTTCCTCCAATGAACTTGGGTACAATAGTATGTTGTTTCTATGTATTTGGCTTCATATAGAGAAAGAGAAATTTATGATTGTTTTCTAATTAATTAAGATGTAAGGAAATATCCCAAGAAATATGTACTCCTACTCGTGTTTTTGTATCATCAATGTTACCTGCCCAATCTATAGTGGTGTATGTTGTTAATGTGAAATATATAATTTTGGGATACCAAAGCCCAAAATCTAGTATGCCCTTTACGTATCGAAATATCCATTGTAATGCCTACATATGTGATTCCTTTAGAGTTGATTGAAATTTTGTAATTCCAACTGCCTGCATAATGTATGGTCACAAAGCTATCAAGTATAGTAGACTCCCAATCATAGATATGTAAGGTGTTGAATTAAATTTAGGAGATTCATCATCCTTCCTTAACTTGCATTTGGTAATCATAGGGGTACTTATTGGTGCACATTCTTCCATTCTGAATCGCTTGAGCATCTCCTTGAGGTATTTGGTTTAGCCAATGAATATTCCTTTGTTAGTTTGAGAAATTGGTAGCCCAAGGAAGAAGGACAATTATGAAACCATTGACATTTCAAATTCCTTTGACATTTCTTGAGAAATTCCATGACTCTTATCATCGTTATATCTTCACAAATTGAGATCATCCACATATACAAGTGTAATTAGTAAGTTTTCCTTTTCCATATTAATGTAGATATGTTGTCAGTTACCCCCCTTTTGAAGCCTTGTTGTTGAATATAGTGGTTTATCCTGGCATACCGAGCTCTTAGGGCTTGTTTTAATCCATAAAGAGCTTTCTTCAATTTCCACACATAGTCTTTATTTTTTGACATGTCAAATCCTTCTAGTTGTCTGATGTATATTTCTTCTTTTAAATATCCATTTAGAAAGGTTAATTTAGCATCCATCTGATAAAATTTTAATCCTTTGGAACGCACAAATGCCAATAACATTATTATTGCTTCTAAACTAGAAACTAGAGAAAAAGTTTCTTCAAAGTCAATTCCTTCAATTTGTGCATAGCCCATACAAAGAATTATTTCATTATTTCCAATAATTTTTCCTTCTTCATTCATCTTGTTCTTGAATACCCACTCACTCCCAATCATGTTTTTATTTTTTTGTTATGGCACAAGTTCCCAGGTTCCATTTTTATCAATATTATTCAATAATTCTTCTATAGCATTCACCCAATGTTGGTGCTTACTAGCTTGTGCAAAATCCCTTAGCTCCATTTTGGATAGCAAAGCAAGATTTCCTTCTTCTAGTGTATTGGTCATTCTTCTTTGGGTTTGTATCCCTACATCAACATCTCCAATGATTTGGTTCTCTAGGTGATGTTTTTGCACAAATTTGAATGTTATTTTGGATGGAGATCATGCTTCTTATTTGTGTTCTTCCTTTGTAGTAACCTCTTCCTAGTCCACGTAGATGGTATCTTCTAAATTCTCACTTCTTTGTTCATATTCTTTCTTTGGACATACTTCATCTATTCTTGCGTCAATGCTTTTCACAAATTTGTTTAGTCTTTTACTGTAGCATTTGTAACCTTTACTTCTTGTTGAGTATCCAAGGAAGATTAACTTGTATACTCTAGAATCAAATTTGCCAAGTATATCATCATTTATCTTCAGGCAACATTTGCTTCCAAAAATTCTAATATTTAACTACAATTGGTTTGCATGTTTATAGTTTATATGGTTTCTTGTTTTGTCGTTGTTAACTCAGAGTTGCACTCTATTTATGTTGTACACTATTGCAACAACTACTTCTCTCCAAAATTTATATGGAAATTTGGCCTCTAATAACATGGTTCTTGATGTTTCTTGCAAGTATTTTTTCTTTCTTTCCACAATTCCATTGTATTCTGGAGTTCTTGCAACTGGAATTTGTTTCTTGATTCCAAACTCCTCACATAATTCATTATAATTGTTCGACGTAAATTCACCTTCTCTATCTAATCTTATACATTTGATTCTTATATCAGTGTAACACCCTCCTCCCACATCTACCCAAGTAACCAGCCAACCGAGGTAAACATCTAATGAGAAGTTACTATGATATGATTTGACCTCCTAAGTCACGTTAAGGAAGTGGAACTAACTAAAACATACCATACAGACCTTCAACATTAGCTAAAGGACCCCTAAGAACCATCACAACATTTCTGGTAACCAGTCCCTGCGTCCCATTAAGGTTTTACACCACTTGACCCCTGGACGACCCCATGTTATGGGCTTGACAACATCTAGGAGGCTCTGGACGCTCTCATTAGAAGGCATGCTAGTGTCTAGGGACTATTTTTCTCAGTGTTGTGCTAGCTTCCTTAGTATTTAAGCCACTTTTTCAAGCCCAGAGCCTAGGTCACTGCTCGGAATTGAATGACACCTTCAAAACAGTTAACAAAAAAGCAATGAAGAAAATGCAAATACTTGAACAAGCCCTTGACTGGACCGCAACTAGCCATGACAAGAATTTCGTCAAACATATCACAAATATCTAATCTACAGGTGTAAATAACATATCTAAGCATAGGGGTCTCATACTTATCTGAGAATCGCTAAGACGCATTCATGCCTCAACATGTTGTCATCCATTTCATCCATTAGGTCATAAATACATCGGTCATTCGTTTATGAGTAAAAACATGATGAGAGCCACACATAGTTACTGTCATAAAACATAGACATAATGAGCATAATAGAAACAGAAATCATAGCCATATGATCCACACATAAACCAGTATAATACTCATAGAAATACAAGGAGAAATAACCTCATATTTATGATGCAAAATCCAAACCCGAGATGGGACTTCCACGTTCCACCCGACTATAGAATGGCTGAGCCAAATCTCCCTTCAGCCATTCACCCTCATGCCATATTCCAAGAATGAATGTGGGATCTCATAGAACACATCAATCCAAAACCATCTAGGACTTCCAAATTTCATCCACTTCAACCCATCAAACAATGATTCCACCTCACTATCAGACATCACAAAACCATCATTAGATCCGTCTCTATCCAAGCCTTCCAAGGCTCGAGAGCATTTGTTCCAACCAAGGCTTCTATGACAAGTAAGTCAACCCACAACTACCTTCAGACTTCCAGAGTGTTTATCCAACTAGTGCTTCTAAGACTAGTAACTCAACCCACCAAGGGCTTCCAGAGTGTTTGTCCAACCAAGGCTTCAAGGAATAGTAACTCAACCTAAGTTGTTATAGGGCTTCCAAAGCATTTGTCCAACCAGGGCTTCCAGGAACTAATAACTTAATCCAAGCTAAAGGAAACATGAGAACCAACCAAAACAAAACAAGGAAATGAACCCATAATCTCCATGGTTATCTAGGAAATGGCAAGGCTAGAGGAAATCCTTCATGCCAATGACAGATCATGACCAATAATCCACATGCATATGGCATGCATGCCAAAACTAGTGAGGATAACATACATGCAACTTGGAACCTACAAGCAAAATCCATTGTAATTGATGATCCTGATGTCCTCTTGTGCTTTCCTACTCTTCCTTTGCTTTCTTGCTTCAAAACTCCAAATATGCCACACTATCCAAGAGTGCTCCAAGAAAACTCTAAGTATGCAAGAGTTTGAGATAGAGAATAATTAGAGAGCTCCAAAACTAAACTAACCAAAGTCTATTTATTGATCCTCGGAAGCATTTTTATTAATGTGGCTTCTATTTTATTCATTTTCCATTATTTTCCTTCATTTTTCTCCTCACATGAAACATATGACCTTTCACCTCCATTTTATCCTAATTTCCATTATTTTTATAAATAAATGTGCCAAAATGCCATTTTTCATTTCCAAAGCCTTAGGCATTGCCTTTGTCGATTTCCTTAGCCATATTTACCAAAATTAACACCCATACTAGGATTTCTTTCCCAACATTCATCTTGGAATAAGTGTCCCATCAATCGTGGTTATTATTTTTCCTTTATTAACTTTTATTACATGGAATTTTTACCAGGGTTGTTATAGAATCCTCCCCCTTAGGGGAACACCGTCCTCGGTGTTCAACAAAACCTATAACCATAAGACTTCTATAAGAAAAACATATTGTCGATGGAACTTTATAACTTAGCTTGTTGCAGTATTTACAATGATCAACCTGCTGAGAAGCAAACCAACAAGAAAAAAAAGCGTAGCATCACCATGACATGACACCCATACTGCTTATTAGAGATTTATAACATAGCTCATGGTGGAATTTACATCCATATACATATGTACATATACCAAACATCACCAAAACATGTACCAAAACATATGCCAAGACATATACCAAAACACAATATCAAAATTTCTTTGCCTCAACCAATAAAAAATGACGGATACATAACACGCATTTGATCTACCATCTCCCATGTAGCTTCATCAGGCCCAAAGTGCTTCCATTTCACTTTAACCTGCTCAATTTCTCGGTTCCAGAGCATGAGCACCTTTTTCTATAATATACACTAAGGCTTCGACTAGAATCCTTCATCTGGTTCCACCTGCAATACAAACCAGTCAATCAAATGATTAGCATCTTTAACATACTTCTTAAGCAATGACACATGGAAAACATCATGGACTTTCACTGTCGAAGGTAGTGAAAGTCGATAAGCTACTGGCCCAATCCTTTCAATAATGTTGAAGGGTCCAGAAAACCAGTGTACTAGCTTGGCACATGATCCAATCCATAAGGAGCTCTTCTTTGGTTTGATGGAAAAGTAAACATGTTCCCTAACCTGGAACTCCTTGAACAACCTGTTCTGTTCTGCATAGATATTATGCCTATCCCATGCTACCTTTAGATTCTTCTTTCTAACCTTCATTTCATATTCCATGTCTGCCAACATATCCAATCCAATCAACACCCTATTGACAAGATCACTCCAACTGACAGGAGTATTGTAACTCCGCCCATATAATGCCTCAAATGGAATCATCTTCAAATGTTCTTGATACCCATTGTTGTAAGAAAAATTTACCAGTGGAAGATACTCTTCCCACTTTGCTACTAATGCATCACATACATCCTCAACATGTCCTCCAATATCCTGTTGAACCTCTCTCTCTGTCCATCATTCTGTAGATGATAAGATGTACTGAAGGCCAACTCTGTGCCCAAACCTACAAACAAATCCTTCCAAAACTTGGAAGTGAAATTTGCATCCTTTTCTGACACAATGTTCTTCAAAACACCATGTAATATGACCACATCTCTGATGAATATCTATGCTACATCGCTAGCTGAGAATGTAGACTTCACTAGAATGAAGTGTGCAACCTTTGTTAACCTATCCACAACAACCATGATGGAATCATGATGTCTCACTGTCCTCGGAAAACCTGTGATGAAGTCCACAGAAATGACCTCCCATTTCCATTATGGAATCACAATCGACTGTAGCAGTCCATTTGGATGCTTACACTCTGCCTTCACACACTAACAATCGAAATACCTAGCCACAAACTTTGCTACATCCTTCTTCAAATTCGGCCAATAGTAAAAAAAAATTACTATAGTCAATGTCTTCTGATAACGTGGGTGACCTGAATATGGTTTCGCATGAAACTCCCTCAATATCACCTTCTTGAGATCACTATTATCTTGCACATATATCCTATCTTTGAATCTAATCAATCCATCTGTTGTAAGGAAATAATCCACATCTTATGCACATATATTTGTACATGTATTACTACCTGTACATGTACTACCACATGTACCTATACCTGTACTTATACATGTACTACTACATGTACCACCACGTGTACATGTACCTGTACTATGCTACAACTTGTGCATAATCTCCATATACCTCACATCTTGTTGACCTTCCTACAAGATCCTATCCTGTAATTCTGTCTCGTAGGAGCTCATAGTTGCTAAGTGATTTACCTGTATCCAACTGCTAAGAGCATCTATCACCCTGTTCTCTTTACCCTTGATATACCTAATCTCAAAATCAAACTCACTGATCGTGGACAACTATCGAGCCTGCCTGGAATTCAGATTCGATTGGTCAGATAGATACCACAAACCATTGTGATCACTCATAAATATAAACCTCCTGCAAAGAAGATAGTGTGTCCACATATTCAATACATCTATGATCGCTACCAACTCACGATCATCTATCGGGTAGTTCTACTCGTGCTCATTTCTTTTTCATCACTCATAGCATACCAATTGTCTATCCTACATAAGGACTCCACCAAGTCCTCTCTTGCAAGAATTTGTGCATACTACAAACTCTTTTTCTGGATTCGCAATCTTTAGCACTAGTGCATGTGTCAGCAACTGCTTAAGCTGCTCAAAACTGGCCTCACACTCCTATGTCCATTTGAACTTCTTACCCTTTCTTTGCAATGATGTAACATGATAAGTGATATGTGAGAAGTTCCTAATGAACCTACTATATAACTTGCCAACCCAATGAAATATCTCACGTCATCTACATTCCTAGGATCTATCCACTCCATGATGGGCCTTATCTTTTCTGGATCTACCGCAATGCCGTCCTTGGAGACAACATGTCCCAAGTAATGTACCTCAGTCTGAAAGAAACTGCACTTGCTGAGCTTATCATATAATTGATGCTCTCTCAATAATCTCAACATTGCTACTAAATGCTCGGCATGTTCTTCCTCATTTTTAGAATATACCAGTATGTCATCAATGAACACAATAAAAAACTTGTCCAAGTACGGATGCAACACACTATTCATCAAGCACATAAATGTAGTTGGATTAGTAGTTAAACCAAATGGAACTATAACAAACTCATAATGATCATACCTGGTCCGGAAGGTTGTCTTGTAAATGTCTTCCTCTTTGATGTGTACTTGGTGATATCCTGATGTCAAGTCGAGCTTCGAGAACACTACTGCTCCCTTCAACTAATCAAACAATTCATCAATCCTTTTTAATGGATACATGTTCTTAATGGTCACTTTGTTCAAATTCCTGTAGTCAATGCATAATCTACGAGTACCATCTTTCTTCTTCACAAACAATACTAGTGCACCCCATGGTGATACACTTATCCCTAATGTATCCCTTATCCAACATTTCCTTCAACTGCAACTTCAACTCTACCAACTCATGTGTACTCATCCTGTAAGGTTCTTTTGACGTCGGAGTTGCCCCTGGCACCAACTCAATAGAAAATTCTACCTCCCTGTGAGGTAGAAAATCTAAAATATCCTCCGGAAATATAGGCTAGAACTGCTGTAGAACTCAGTACCTGCACAAAACATCTACATCCTCAACTTCCTTACCTTTGTCATTATAAATGTGTACTACAAATAACACACACCCTTTCATGCGGCTATGCTTTGCTTGCATAGTTGTTACCAACCTAACTGATGTGGCTTTCTTCTTACCCTGTAATACTCTAGGTTCTCCATTGTCATCCCAACACTCAATAGCCTTGTCATAATAATCCACCTTGGTTCTATGAAGATATAACTAATACATTCCCAACAACATATTTTATGACCCCAACGATAATACATTCAAATGTAATGCGTAGGCATACCATTCAAATCAAATGCACAAGATCTTACCCAATGATGAAATCGCTTCTTTATACCTGTATCCAACTACACTAACCAATATTTTGCATGTAATTCCTTACTCAAACCACAGTTATCCACCAATTTAGGAAAAACATAGCTATAATTAGATCTAGGGTCAATCAAAATAGAAATAACTTGATCACAAAGCTTACTCTCCATCTCAATGATAGATGCTTGATGGTCTGCCTGTTTGTTATCCAATGTTGCATAAATATGAGGAACACTCTTACTAACATCCCCAACAGTCTGTGTGTCCTATGCACTATATACTGAGGCCTACCAACCTGATTATGCAGACAATCTCTCCTATGATGATCCTTGTCACAAATCCAACACTCTATAGGCTTCCAGCCTCCATCCTTATTCTATTCTTTCGATAGAAATCCCTATCCTTTGTCTGATGCATTGAAATTCTTAGATGACACTACATTCTATTTATTACATGTACCCTGAGGTATTGCTCACTTCCTATCCCATTTTCCTTTGTTCTTTGCATTACCTTTTCAGTCTGGCTTAGTCTCATATTTGTACTTCGATTTTTCATAACAATGCCTTATCTTTTGAATAGTTGCTCAAACCCAGTCCAAGTCAAGTCTTCCCCATGAATACATCTTACATTCTTCACATCTTCCCACCAAATGTCTTCTTTACCTTTGAGACTGAATGTAGCTACTATGGCTTTCATGTTCTTTGAATAGTCATGCAACGTGAAGAACTTCCTCATACCAAGCAACAATGCATCTACATCTTGTGATTTATTCATTTCTCCATCAAAAGTAGGTGCCTTTGCTTCCTTAAACTCTCTCGCAAGTATCCCCTATCACTCCTCCTATAAGGATGATAACAATGACGGTCATAGTGCCTATCTGAACCAAAACTATAATAGTACCTGTGTCCATCACCTCTCCTATCAGAGTATCAAACAATTTGTCATCTCTAACCATGTCATCTCTATTTGACCTATGACCACCATACGACCTACTATTATATGCCCCATTAGTTTTTTCCTCCTTCTCATGGTTGATCCGACGTGGTCCCTGTCGCTACAAATCTGACAAACTCTAAAGTATTATTGCATATACATGTGCTTGCTTCTCCTGTGCCTGTATGATTCTGTCATTATCTGCCTTAAAACTCTTCGTTTCTACCTTTAAGCTTCTTAGTGTGTCTACTAGATCAGAAGAATGCCCAACACCATGTTTCTCATCTGATCCATAAGGAGAGTCTCGGGAACTGTAGTCTACCATCTTGCTAGTCATCTTTGATATTTCTTCCTGCAAGGTATATCATGTTAGCTAAACCAAACCACAATAAATCAACTTACCTTATCATGGTTTGGGAATGGTACATCATATGAAAGATAAACAAATCAACATATTGCATGTATAACATAGTCACAACAACATAGAGAAATATAACTCATAAGCATATAACCCTATAGCCATCATTCTAGATAGAGTACAGTCATCGATGCATGACCATGTCAACCACACTTAACATGACCTCATGCATGACAACATCAAACGTACCAATGTATGTGGACAATGCACAACCATAAATGTAGACGATACACCAAGATACATGTGGACAACACACAAGCATAAACATGGACGACACACACACTAAACACATATAATCAAGAATAAATGAACAATACTTGTAACAATAGGTAGCAACGTGTAACCAAGCATACAAGAATGATACATGTAAGTGACATATAACAAAATGTAACCAATCATACAGTCATGACGATGCACTCCACAACAACAACATCAAATTCCTCATGGCGACATCACTATAACTATGATCAACACCATGCAAATGCAACAAGCACATGGTCTCACAACACAAGAAACACATATGCAACCGACATAATGCATGACCGACACACAACCCATCCAGTCTGAGGGGTGAACCATGCTTTTATACCACTCTAAAGCACCCTCCTCCTACATCTACCTAGTAACTGGCCAACCGGGGTAACACATGTGATGACAAGTTACTATGATATGATTCGACCTCCTAAGTCATGTTAAGGAAGTGGAACTGACGAAAACACACCATACAAACCTTCAACATTAGCTACAAGACCCCTAAGAACCATCCCAACTTTTCTAGTAACCAATCCATGGGTCCCATTAAGGTTTTAGACCACTTAACCTCTGGACACTCCCATGTTATGGGCCTGACAGCGTCCAAGAGGCTCTAAACACTCTCATGACAAGGCATGCCAGTGTCTAGGGATTATTTTACTCAGTGTTGTGCTAGTATCCCTAGGATTTGAGCCACTTTTTTAGGCCCAAAGCTCAGGTCATTGCCCAGAATTGAATGACACCCTCAGAATAGAAAGATAACAAGGAAACAATGAGGCAAATGAAAATACTTGAACAAGCCCTTGATTGGACCCCTACTAACCATGATAGACATTTTGTCAAGCATATCACGAATATGTAATCTACAAGTGTAAATAACATATATAAGCATAGGGGTCTCATACTTAGCTGAGAATTGTTAAGAAGCATTGATGCCTCAACACATTGGCTTCCATTTCATCCATTATGTCATAGATACATTGTTCATTCATTTACGAGTAAAAACATGATGAGAACCATACATAGATATTGTCATAAAACATATACATAACTAGCATAATAGTAACAAAAATGCCCAGGAAATCACAACCATATGGTCCACACATAAACCAGCATAATACTCATAGAAATACAAGGAGAAATAACCTCATGTTGATTATGCAAAATCCAAGCTCGGGATGGGACTTCCACGTTCCACTCAACCGTAGAATGGCTGAACCAAATCTCTCTTCCACCATTCACCCCTGTGCCATATTCCAAGCATGAATATGGGATCTCATACAATACATTAATCCAAAACCATCCAGGGCTTCCAGAGGCCATCCATCTCAACCCATCAAACAGTGATTCCACCTCACGGTCAGGCATCACAAAACCATCATCATATTGGTCTCTAACCAAGCCTTCCAAGGCTCCATAGTGTTTGTGCCAACCAAGGCTTCCAAGACTAGTAACTCAACCCACAACTGTTGTTGGGATTCCAAAGTGTTTGTCCAACTAGGACTAGTAACTCAACCCACCAAGGGATTCTAGAGCGTTTGTCCAACCAAGGCTTCCAGGACTAGTAACTCAACCCAATTTGTTCTAGAGTGTATGTCGAACCAGGGCTTCCAAGAACTGATAACTCAACCCAAGCTAAAGGAAACATGAGAACCAACCAAAACAAAACAAAGAAATGAACCCACAATCTCCATGGCTATCCAGGAAATGGCAAGGCTAGGAAATCCATTGTCAATCCAAACAATCCTCCATACTAGTGACAAATCATGACCAATCATCCACATGCATATGCCATGCATGCCAAAAATAGTAAGGAAAACATACATGCAACTCGGTACTTGCAAACCAAATCCATTGTAGTTGTTGATCTCAATGTCCTCTTGCACTTTCCTTCTCTTCCTTTGCCTTCTTGCTCCAAAACTCCAGGTATTCCACGCTCTCCAAGGGTTCTCCAAGAAAACTCTAAGTATCCAAGAGTATGAGAGAGAGAATAATGAGAAAGCTCCAAAAATGAACTGACCAAAGTCCGTGTATTGATCCTCATAAGCCTTTTTATTAATGAGGCCTTTATTTTCTTCACTTTCCATTATTTTCCTCCTCATATGCAACCTGTGGCCTTTCACCTCCCTTTTCTCCTAATTTCCATTATTTTCATAAATAAATGTGTCAAAATGCCATTTTACCTTTCCAAAGCCTTAGCCATTACCTTTGCCAATTTCCTTAGCCATATTAACCGAAATGAACACCAATACTAGGATTTCTTGCCCAACATTTCTCTTGGAATATGTGTACCATCAACTATGGTTATTATTTTGCCTTTATTAACTTTTATTACATGGAATTTTCATGAGGGTTGTTACAATCAATTTCATTTTCAACTAAGGTTTAAGTGATTATGAAAGTATCCAGTGCTTCTCATTTTGCATTAAGAAATGAAACACAAAGCATTTTAGTATATTTATCAATAAAACAACATAAAGTACCTTTCACATTGCAGAGTTGGTGTTCTTGTTGGTCCGCATAGATCCGTATGAACAAGTTCTAGTGGTCTTGATGTCAAGCACTCCTTTAACTTGAAGCTCACTCTTGTATGTTTCCAATGTTGGCAAGATTCACAAATGGCACTTGTTGATTTCAAGATTTTGGGAATATCTCTTATTGCCTATGTTATGCTTATTTCTTCCAAACATCAAAGCTCAAGTGTCCTTGCCTCTTATGCCATAACCAACCCTCATTTGTTTGTCCAACGTAGCATTTATATCCTTGTATTTCATCAAGAATATATACAGTTTTTGCAGTATTTATCGCTCTTCCCACTAATCTTCTCAAATTATTCTTCCTTATTTCATAATTTTTAGCACGAAAAGTGAGATCATAACCATAATTGCACATTTGGATGACTCTTCAAAGATTATGTTTGAGTCCTTCGATGTAAAAAACATTTTGTGTTTTATTCTTACCATTACCAAGACTTAAGGTACCTCTTCTAGTGATTCTTGCAGATCCATTATCTCTAAAAGGAATATTTCCTCCAATTTCTTTTTCTAGACTAATAAATTTCTTTTGATCTCTGATCATGTGTCTAGAACACTTGCTCTCAACGTACCACTGACTTTGACTATTTCGAGCATACATAACCAATATGCATTTCTCTATTGGTGATGCTCCTTATTTTTTCTTCCAAAACCCTTCTCTTTACTTTGTAGGATAGTCTCGTGCCATATGTTCAAAGTTGTTGTATCTATAACACTATATGTTATACTTGGATAATCAAGCAACTGAATTATGATTTCTATTATTGAAGCCATAATTATATCTAACTATGTTTTTTACAATATTATTCTTAGAGGTTTGGTGAGAACTCTACCATAATCATTATGTTTTACACTTTCTTGCTTGATGCCTTAAAATCATAAAAAGCATTAACCAAGAAAATTAGTTTGATACATGTTGTGTATAATTGTCATAATGGAGAAATTATTCCAGATTTGAAATTCTTTGGAGAAGTTTGTTGGTCCTTGTCCCTTATTGGATTGCTATCTGCATTGTGAATGGACTTCTTAAGAGCATCAACATAGATTTTTGGTGTAACAGTGTTTCCAAACTCCTCTTGTCCCTTATCCTTGCTTTTGGTAAGATTGGAGCTTTCATTTTTTTCTTCAACTTTCTTACTTGGTGACTTGGTTTTTGCATCTTCTTTGCATGTAAGTATCACCCATATAACCAAGAACAATATTTTCATAAGTTTATCTTTGACTATTGAGAATAAAATCCAAGGTTCGAGAGCTTTTCATTTTTGTGTTGAGTTTATCTAGCTCTTTCCTTAACAAGACAATTTCTACTTCAAGTTTTTCACTATTTTATTCCTTTTCTTTTCGTTGATTTTTCAACTCTTCTTCCACTCTTTTTGTTTCCTCTCTTTTATTCTTAATGAAGATGATTTCCTTTGATAGTATTGTGTTCTTCTTCCTGAGGTTATCAATTTCTTCTAATGCATTGATAAGTTTTTCTTCAAGATCCACTATGCCTTCAACACTTTCTCCTTCTACTCTTTCTTTTTGATCCTTTGATTTATCTATGTTGGGTTCCTCATTTGTGGCTAAAAATAGGGTCTCTCTTCTATCATCATTGTAATCATATTCTTCTTCTTGAGAAAAATCATTATCCTCTTGGGAATAGAGAATTTTTTTTCGAAGATTTTCCTTTGAAAATAGTTTTTTGGGGTTCTTCTTCATCGTCACTATCTTCCTTGTAAGGACACTTAGCAGCAAAATGTCCTATTTTACCATAGTTAAAATATATAAGAGGTAACTTACCTTTGAATTTGGATTTTCTTTTACGTTTTTTAACTAGTTGAGCCATTTATGTATTAGCTTCATCACTAGAACAATCACCAGTCTTGCATTTTCTTGACTTCTTAGATGTTTTAAATGTTTCTTCCTTATGTGATGGGTTTCTCGTCCTCATTTTGTATGTAATGAGATTTCCATTAAGCCCATCCATTTTAAGATTCTAAAAATCCGTTAATTATTCTATGGTAGAGACTTTGGCATCAAAACACAAAGGAAGAGACCTCAAAAAAATTTGAACAATTGTTGTTTCTTTAACTTCTTCACCAAATTCTTTGAGAGAATTAACCACTTCATCTATTCAAAGAAAATAAGTACCAACATCTTCTTCATCATTCATTTTTAGACTTTCAAATTTCCTTTGAAAATTCTAAAGCTTTGTCTTATTTACTTTGTCATCTCCTTCATAGTTGCTTACAAGCTTGTCCCACATCTCTTTAGTTATTTCATACTGCATAACTTTAATAAATTTTGAATCTAATAAGCCACTTAAAATGGAGTTCATAGATTTTGCATTAGACACACAAGCCTTTATCCCATCTTGATTAGTTGGAGGAGAGGATGGGACATTATATCCATCTGTAAAACACTGCCAAACTTTAGCACCAAAAGACATCAAGTGCATTCTCATTCTTATCTTCCAAAAGATAAATTTGTTCCATCAAAGAAAGAAATTTTGATCGATGCTTCTCTATTTGCAATGCCCCATCGTAATATCTTATTCTAGTTGTTAGAATGTTCTTAGTGAAGCCTACATCGAAACCAATTGTTGGAAATACAAAGAGGGGGGGATGAATCAATATTTCATTACTTTTGACAAATTTTCACTTAGTTAATATTGAAATTAAATTCACATCACATAATCAATCGTCCACAATGTATGCACACAAATAATAAAGTGACAATAAAAATTTGAAGAAGAAATAATTGAAAACAACCTTTAATTTATTACAATCTCTTTTGAGGACACTAATCCTCTTTAAGCACCAACTTACAAAAATTCAAGGCTCTAACCTATCAAGAAGAATAGGAAACAAATATTTAGTAAGCACAAAATTATAATAATTACACACTCCAACCTGAACTCATCCTTCGGTACATCAAGACATGGACTTCAAATCAGACATGAACTTGGCCTTCAAAGCAGGCCTAAACTAGTTTTTTAAATAACAAAACTCAACCTTCAAATAGCATAAAGCATCCCCTAAAAATCAGCTTTAAAAGAGTAAAACTCGTCCCCTGAAAACCATTCTTCAAAAAAAAATACTCAACCCTAAAAAACATGCCTCAAATAAGTTGTTTTTCCAAAACAAATCTACAAAAAGCTGCTTCAACTCAGCTTCACTTTACTTCTTCTTTGTTCATGAGGTATGAAATTCAAGCATGCTCTGTCAATCTCCTAAAAACATAATCGAATTCTTAAAATGAGTGGTTAGAAATTCTCCTTCTCATGCCTATTTATAGTTCATTTGGATGTTGGGTTAGGGCCCTCTTGTCCACTAGCTAGATCGACTGCTACAACTGTAAGAATGTATAGTGAGTATTCAAAAATTCATTTCTCCTCAATCATGAGGAGTTAGAAGGTGTTCCATATACCATTGGAAAGGTACCAAAATAAAATTTTCAACCATATAATCTATGCTCCCATTTGAGCTAGGTAATTGAAGTAAAAATCTCTTCAAAAATATGGTATCCAAATGGGGCCCACTTGTACTTTGGTTGGGTCATCTTAAAAAAATAATTTCATATCTCCTTGTTCCTATGGAATTAGAGGGAGTTTCATATATCGTTGGAAAGGTCTCAAAATATGTTATTTGATTATGTAATTTCCTATTTCATTTGGATAGCATTTGACATCAATAACAACCATTTTCAACAACGGCTTCATAGACTTATACCTATACACTCAAAACAACTTGTTGATAGCAATTGAGCAAAGTGTTGATCGTCAACCTTGTGATATGAGATAAAATAATACTTAAAATAAAATGTTAGATAGAATAATGCATCTAACTACTATTCATACACATCAATATGAACAATATCAAAACTAATATACACACACAATAATGTGAGACACACAAATGCAATGCAACTATCTCATCACAAATGCATCGGGTTCGACTAAAAGAGGTAAGGCATTTATCTTCTATAATGGATGACAAGTTCTCACTATCATGTTGGCTATGTAAAATTAATCTACCTCTACTTTACCATGGACCTTACAAGGAAGAGGGTTATCATCAACAAGTACTAGATCTCTAATTTGGAAATCATTTCCTTTCCTTTGAACCCGTTACTTCTTTTTATTGCTTTGGTATGCATGTATTTTACTTTTGGATGAAGTATTTAACTTGACTTGATATACGTTTCCTCCTACTTCCCCAACCAGCTTATCTCTTTCAAGGATCTTTGGTTCAAATTGTTTCCAATCCACCTGCAATTTTAAAGGAGTTGTGTTATGTTGCCTCTTGGCAAGATGCTTAGGGAAAGGATGAATGTCCTCCACATGCTCAACCATGTGTGGTTCTCTATATAGAATAAATATTTTCCCGTCAGTGGTGGGTATTGTAGCATGTAATGGATCCATTCGTAATTTTCCACCAATAGATGTTAACCATTTTCGTGACAAGAGCATGCCCCATGCATTTGGAAAATCAATCATCATTGTGTTCATTAATATAGAGATATATTTGTTAACATCCAAATAGACCTTAACACCCTTGATTAATCCATGCATAGGTATAGACTTTGAATCAAAACCGCACACATTCATGTAAGGCCTAGCAATTTTCATTTCCAACAGATTCGGGACTCTTAAAGGCATAACATTTATAGAGGAATTTGAGTCAAGCATGAAATTGTGAAATATAAGTTTATTTATTACTACGGGCAACAACAAAGGTACATTCCCTCCATTTACTTGATCAATATACATGTTTTGTAATATAATGGGAGGGTCCTTATACTTTCTGCCTAGGTTGAGGATCTTCTTAACTTGAACTCTCTGGGGTTCAAGCTTGGAAATTTCCAAGAGTGGGATGGGCACATTTACCTTTGATAAGACATTCCCCAAGACCACATATAATGATAATCTATGGTTTACAATGAAGGAGTTGGGCTTAGGAATAGTCTTAGGGGGTAAAGGTGGTTTAACACTCTTTTCAGGAATAAGGCTCTTACTACGTACTTTAGGTTGGTTTGGCTCACTATTATTTCTTGTATAATGCAACCCTTTGAACCCACCCCTAGCTTCAAGAACATTAATAGGTTCATTGGATCCTTTATTAGGATCTTCAATGGACTCCACATGTTGTTGTTGGGAAAAGGATAAGGATTCACCAAGCAGTGTAGTGAAAGGAGCAAGGTAATTAATCAAATTAAAATGCTCCAAACTATCCTCTTCTTCCAATTTATTATAGGGACACTCCTCCTCATTATGGAACTCATTCCAAACTTGAAACCAAGGAAATCCTTCTTGATTAACCATGTTTATAGGGGCAAGGGTGTTAGGCACATTCTGTTATGAATGGTTCTTTCCATTATTTGGATTTCTCTTAGGAGGCCTATCATTCCTTAATCGGGGTTTGGGAGAATAGTTTTGACTGAACCCTCTTCCCCTATCTAAGATTGTCAATTTGTTTATCATAACCATTTGTCCTTACATAAACTCATTGGCAATGTTATCAAACTTTTGAGCAGAAGTTTGCAAGGTAGGATAGAATTAAGTACTTGCCTTAGAATTATCTATTTTGGGCCCAATATATGAGAGTATATGAATATTAGATGTACTAAGTTATGTTCAATGGTAACAAAAAAAACCTTGGCTTTGGAAATAGATTGAGGGTTATTATATCATAAGACATATGTATAGGGAAAGCTTTTATATATAGGTCAAATATAGTTTTATATGTAGGTCTATGTAGATCAACCATCTCGATTGGATCATTATATTGTTTTTCATTCATCTTGAAGTTTTCAAAGTGGAAAAAGTGTAGGAATGAGCTTACAAGACCATTTTTACCAATAGTTAGCAAATAGGGATTTGAAACCTTATTGGATCAATTTGAGGCATCAAATGGTGTTTTTTATGGTAAAAAATTGTCGCCTCAGAACCACACTTATTTTATATTTTGCACACAAAACCTTTCCAACGACGAAGGAATTGCCTCGATGAGACTCCATATGCAAAATTTATCTCGCTCGGAAGTTGACCTTCATAGTTTCACTGCCATAATTCGAGAGGATGCCATGTAATCCCCCATTACTAAAGCAAAAGGGGCTAGTCATGTGATCATGATGAATGAGACTCTAGAAGAGTCCATGTTGTAACTTTGGTTAATAGTTGAGGGAGTCAAACATAACCACTAGTAGCATATCAAGTTGTGTTATAACTGGGCCACTAGGAGGAAAAGGGGTTCTATTCTTTTCAAATGCATTTGTTCCATATACCATAAGAGTATCCAAGAGGGATAGGGACAGAGCACACAGAATGTGTCTTTACACTATAGTAGCCCATGAAAAGGGGTTCTATTCTTTTCAAATGCATTTGTTCCATATACCATAAGAGTATCCAAGAGGGATAGGGACAGAGCACACAGAATGTTTTTTTACACTATAGTAGCCCATGAACCACAAGCCTTGCTTATTTGTACCCATAGCCATTTTCTATTAAGAGAAAGAGAATAGAGTGGCCTCACCTTCTAGTTGGGGTTTCTCCTGAAAGGGTTTCACAGGTTATATCATGTGTCAATCTTATTTCATGAGTTTAATTTTTCTATTCTCTATTATTTCATAGTTATAATTTGCACGAATATGTAATAAACAATCTTTTATAGATCCAGAAATCTAACAAGAAATAAGCCCTCATAGTGTATATTTCTTATTTTTAAGTGTAATTTATCTGATTTTTTGTGATGAATTGTCTAGTGGAATATCCATAACAGTTTATGGATCAATCAAGAACTTATTTCAGTAATTTTTCAAACCTTTTTGTGAAATTTATAACACTTTCATTGTCAATTTTCTTGTCTCACTAGGATTTGGCTAGGAGTTGCATGCCTTCCTTTACGATGGCCCATCTCTTGTTTAATGCTTCATGGAGTTGGTCCTAACTCTTAAGGCTCCCTGCATGCAAATATAGATACTAGTCCCAACACTTCCTTCCAAAGATAAGGTAAGCAACATCATTATTTTATCCTCTTCTTCTATTAGTCTTCCACCAACAACCCAATAGAATTCATGCATATGTTTTACAATCATGATTGCATCATTCCCATTGAATTTGGGAAACCATTATTAATACATGCAACATTAAACCATGGCCTTTCCATTGTATTTGAGGTGGAAGAACTACCGAAGAGGTTCCTAACCATGGGGGAAGGGGAAATTATGGGAGAAGATGAAGAAGCAACACTCTTACAATGATTTCTTCTCTTTCTAGGAGAAATGGCTTTGTTCGAGCAACTACCAAGGGATAAGGAAGGGGATTCAACTATAGGAGTTTCTAGTTGAGATTTTCTATCATAGAATTTGGGATACTCTCTTCAAAATTTATTGAAGCACAAAATTCAGATTTTGAGGAGGTGGACTCAAATCCTCCCTAACAATGATGCAAAAATTGTTGCCACAAAATCTAGCAAGATCGATGTATGGCCTCACTAGGCGAGGCCAAACCTTATGGAAATTGGAGAAATGGTTTCCATTGTCACCTCAACAACTTTTCGCCTACTCTTTAGTGGACTTCATCACAAGGGAGGTTTCCTTGAATCACCTAGAAATATTATCTAATATTAGGGCTCAAGATGACAAGTTAAAGGTCTATTATTGGATAGAGTACTGGAAAGTACTTAGATGGCATAGGTTTTCCATGCTAAAATTCAAATACTCGACACTTAGACCAAGAAGTAGGTTGTTATAAGTTAGAGCTTGTAAGATATGCAATTATGGGGCATTCAATACCATATAACAGCCCAAGGAAAAGATCTTAAAATGATACTCAAAAAACCAAGGAGCAAGATCTTCCAATAGAGCCTAGGTTTAAACTAGGGAATTATTTCTATGGTTGTTAGGTATACATAAACAATAATGAAGAGAGTGAAATCAACCCTATAGACCATGAAATATGCTATATTTTTCCTTTATATAATTTATAGATGCAATTCTTGAATTTTGGGCCACAAATATCCACTCAAACCTCACTTGTATGCATAAATTTGCCCTAGAAACCCTAGTGGTTTCCCTAGCCCTATAGGAGAGAGAAAAGAAGATGAATTTAGTTGATTTTATGGATAACTAACACACTCTAAATAAATTCCTTACTATGTCATGGTTTAATGGAGTTTTTAGGGAAAAAATCGAAGGGATGGAAATCAATGGAGTAAGGGGGGATGGCTAGGGAATCTCATTTTAAAACCTTAGTGATTGCTCTTATGAGGAGAGGAATAAAATATAGGGTGTGCACATTAAGATTTTCCTTACAGACCTTAGAGAGAACAATATTACATGCAATAATGAAGCAAACTCTCAGTGGTAATGAAGCATTTAGTCATGGCACAATATAAACCCTACTTTAACATTTAGCATGAAAAAATTCAATGATAAGAAAATAAACTTACAAAATTCTCAACAAAAGGCACTTATTTCAAACCTAGAACCATGTATCCATGCAAAATTCACATACAAAAGAAAGTCACATTCATAACGATGACATATTTCCCATAGTAGCGAAAAAGACTAGCTCACACTCTCTTTGAAAGAAAAAGAGTGTAATTTGTGATGATCCAATGAAATAAGTGGAGGAGTATCTATTTATATGAGATTTAATTCCCTCATTTTTATAGTAGTGTAAGAAAAATCCCTATTTACAAGTTTACTTTAAGTTTTCCAGAAAAAAAAAAAAGAGATTACAAACCAACCACGTAGCTCAAAAACATAATTATAATGCCATAAATAACTACATGTGTCGGAGAAAATCCTCCTGAAGCATGGAATAATCCTCCAAATGAGCCCTAAATGCCACAAATAGGTGTCATGTGGGTTAATGAGTGTTCCATACTCTAAGATGAATCTCCTAGATCATGGAAAGTCTCCAAAGTTCCTATAGGTCAACATGTCATCTCCATGATGATCAATATCACCCATTAAAGGGAAAGAGGAGTGATGTGGCACTCTCTAACTCAAGATTTGGGGATCCAAAGTGATATGAAATCCCTCCCCTATTAGCACAAGGATGACCATCATCATCCAAGCTTCAAAGCAAGTGATGCCCATCAAACAGTGTTAATGCCAACCTGGGGGCATCATGGGTCCACTGGGCACATCATTATTATCTCCAACACCAAGCTTCATGGGCTTAGTATTTCAACATCTGAGTGTCCCTTGGAGTGCCAAGCATCATGTGGGTTCATCAACTATCCCAACGATTTGCTCTTGGTATGCAATGATGCATAGAAAAAGCCATACTTTCTCTCTATAATGGGTAATTCGTCCTTTTTTGTGTTGTTGATAAAGTGAGGCAATCATCTCAAAAGGCCTCTATTGTTGGGATGAAAACCACTTGACAAACCCCTCTAAAGATCAATAAAAAATCTACAATCAGTAAGTATAATAACCATGGATGCATCATAGTGGACCATACTCAATGTTGGGGGCACAATAATACTTTACTCAAAGATCGCATTCAAATATCTAACCAGATCGAGTCTCGTATAAGTGTTACCTCCTTATGGGATGGTTAGACTAATATGTGTTTCCATCCCCCAAGGGGAAATAATAGGTCCCAAATTAGACCATCAATTCATAGGTGTGCAAGAAAATGGTAGCAATGGAGTGGGCATGACTTAAAGAGAGGGTGTCATAGCCAAGTGACCAGTTAATGGTGGTCAAACATCTTGAGTGTATAGAAGTAAGGAGGGAGTAATCATGGAGGCACGAGTTACCCATTTCCTCAATGTACTTTTTCCACCCCTTTGGTGCATAGCTCAGGACCCCAATCTTACTTTATGAGACTTAACATTTAAAACCCCTTAATGATGAGTCAATTTATCGCTCATAAGAGTTGGGGAAATACAAGGGTTACTTTTATAAATGGAGAATCATGTGCTCAAGGAACTGAGTGATGGCTATGTAGAAATTTGATAGAGTTGTAATTGCTCAAGAAATTTAATCTAAAATCAAGAGACACAATTCTACTATACTGATCTACATAATGAAATTTACAACAACATGCATAGACATACAATAAGAAAAACCACAAATACACATTGATTTCATGGGGAACCCAACTGGGAAAAACCCCTCAAGCCTGTTTGCATTAATCAATGAATTGAGAAACTATTACAATTGCTAGCTCCAACTCTGAGCTCAACCTACAAAACAACAATTATTCTCTTGTTCAATGAACAAGCCATGGCCAACGTTTAGCAAAATATTTGCTCACCAAGGCCCTTATTTCCTTGCAAAAATCCTAAGGAAATTAGCTCCTATTCTTTAGGAATTTCCTCCAAAATGATTGTGTAATTCCCAAGGATTGATCATTGATTGCATGCAACACCTGTACACTCAACACTAATTTACAATTAATGTTACACTACCTTGGTATCCACCACAACTGAGAAATTCAAATTCCTTGCATTCATAATTTATTTTTGGTTAATTGATCAGTTAATTGGATCATCTCTGAGTTAGATTGTTACCCCACTACAAAACTGACCTCCAACTTGTTCTATTAACTGTTAGAACTAGTTTAACTGAGTACAACTAGAAATAACTGAATTGGATTACTAAAAAATAGAAATCAACACATGCAAACTAAACTCTAAGCCCACTAACTCAAATTTACTGAGATAACTGAGTGACAAGAGCCATGTCACCTTAGTGAACTACCTCCAAGTTTTCTGTTGATGTGGAAATTTCGAATTTACTCAATTTGACCAAGGCTAAGCCAAATTGAGCCTTTCTTGCTACACTTCTCAACACTCCCTCTTAGCAAGAAAGGGATTATCAACCACCCCTATCCTGCACCTGTAGAAATTGAAATTCCCTCTTAATAAAGCCTTTGTCAAGATGTCAACATCTTGCTTCTCAGTCAAAATGTATTGTAGCAACATTATCCTCCTCTACACACAATCCTATAAAAGATGATATTGAATATCTATATGCTTGGATCGATCGTGAAATACTGGATTCTGAGAGATCTTAATGCAACTTTGATTATCACAATAGATCATAGTTGGATCCATCTCTTAACCAAACAGTTCCACACGTATATTTCTCATCCAGATCACCTCACATGTTGTTTGACTTGCAACCATGTATTCGACTTCTGCTGATCTAAGCACCACATACCTCTACTTCCTACTATACCAAGACATTGTTGTAGACCCAACACTAAAAATTGCATCTAATGTACTATTTCAGTCAGATGGAATCCATGCCCAATCTGCATCTATGAAGCCATGCATCTTCAATCCCTTTGTTCTTTTGTACCATAATCCATATTGGGTAGTGCCTCTAAGGTACTGTAAAACATGATTTGTTGCCTTCCAATACAATTTGGTTGACCTAACCATAGCTTGGCTCAATTGGTTGACTACATAGCACATATTTGGTTGTGTGTTCACAAGATACATCAATGAACCCACTAACTGTTGATAACTAGTAGCATCAACCTCTTCAGTTGAAGTGGCATTCACCTTCCTCTAGTTGGTTGCTAGAGGTGTCTCCATGGGATTACAACTCTCCATGTGAAATCTCTGCAGTATCTCAATGACATACTTTCTTTGAGACACAAACAATTCCCCATCACCTTGTCATACTTCCAACCCGATGAGACACATGTCTTTCATCTCAAATTCCCTTGCAAGGTCCTCCTTACAAGAGTTGATTTGTTACTCAACACTTGTCAATATTAAATCAACAACATATAAAACAATGATAAACAATTTACCTTCTACCAAAATGTGATAGACGTTCACATCTGCTTCACTTTTGGTGAAGCCCAATCCAGTGAGATAAATATCAATCCAAGTGTACCAAGCTCGGGGTGCTTGTTTGAGACCATATAATTCTCTCTTCAATATTAACACATGAGACTCATGATCAAGTGTCTCAAAACCTTTTGGTTTCTCTATGTACACTTCCTTCTCAATAACACCATTGAGAAATGTTTTTTTTACATCCGTCTGGTGGATCTTCCACCCCATCTGCATAGCTAGTGCAAGAATTGATCTAATGGATGAATACCTTGCTATGGGAGCAAAAGTTTCCTCATAGTCAATTCCATCAACTTGAGAGAATCCTTTGGCCACAAATCTGGTCTTATACTTCTCAATGCTTTCGTCTGTTGCATGCTTAACTTTGAAGATCCATTTCAAACCCACAATAGATTTATCTGCCAGTCTTGGGACCACTTCCCAAACACTGTTCTTCATGATGGATTTGTATTCTTCCACCATTGCATCAACCCAAATTGGTTTCTCAACTGCTTCCTCAAAGGAGGATGGCTCAATCTATACAAGCTCATTCATTAGATCCATGTAGCCAGTGTACCTCTCAAGTGACCTCCTTTGCTTGTGCGAATTTGAAAGAGCTCCCACATTCTCCCTCTCATCCTACACCAATCAATCAACTTCTTCCCTAGTTCTCCTTCTACCTTCTTCGGATGGTTCTACTTGAGTGGATGTATCTAACTTTCTCCCTGAAAAATCCTCCTTCGATATAATCATACTAAGAATCAGATGAGGACTCCAGTTCTGCAAGTAGATTGTTGTGTTACATGCCTCTACCCACAAATGCAGTGGCATGCCTTGGTCACGTAGCATATCTCTTGTTGCTCCCACAATGTTGTGGTTCCTTCTCTCAGCTACCCCATTCTGTTGTGGGTTGTGGGGAGCTACCATTTCTCTTTGACTTCCTTCTTTGGCACAAAAGTCCTTGAATTCATTCGAAACATACTCACCTCCATTGTCACTCCTAAGAGCCTTCACCTTCTTGTTAGTCTCTTTCTCAACCAATGCCTTCAATTCTACAAATTTTGAGAATGTCTTATCCTTCTTCCACATGAATGAGATCGAACACTTTCTTGAGAAACGATCAATAAAAATAACATAATATTTATGTCTGGAAGTGGAGCTAATTGAGAAGGGTCCACAAGCATCAGAGTGGACTCTCTCCAAGACTACATTTTCTATGTTGTCTCGATCATGGAATGTGGATTTTACATACTTCCCCAAGTTAAAACCCTTCTAGACGTCCTGTTTCTCAAGTGATCCTTGAGCGAGGCTAGTGGTTATTTGTTGCATAAATTTAAGGGTGCCATGGTGCAAATGACCAAGTCTTTTGTGCCAGAGTCCACCAAAATCTCGACTTTGCACTTTCTCTGCCTTACTACTCAATGTAGTGTAATATTCCACATCAATTTTGTACAAGTTATTCACACGAACCAAAATCTGCTTCACCTGCTCAATAGTTATGTGTCTTAGAAAGTCTTTCCCTTTATTTAAAATAACATGATAGCCACAATCTTCCAAAACTGCTATAAAGATGAGGTTCTTCTTTAGGCCAGGTACAAACATGACATATTTGAGGTGAAAAGGGGATCTCGACCCCCTCTTGAAGGTTATTGTAACAATATCGATAGCATTGTACCTTCCATCATCCCCAAGTTTAATATACATCTGGAGATCTTTCTCCTCCAAGTCACTAAAAAACTCTCTACACCCTGTCATGTGGAACAAGGCACTTGAGTCTAAGTACCACACAATCCTTATCATAGTGTTGGTCATGCTTGTAATTAGGGTGAATTCTAACTCAGACTATGAAGCCAATGCTTCACCTACTACTCCTAAATTCTTCTTACTAGACTTTTTGTGTGGACACTTTGTAGCATAGTGCCTGAATTCATGACAATTGAAGCATTTTATTTTTTACAAGTCTTTCTTCTTACCTCCATGGTTGGAATCTTGTTTGGTTTGATATTTATTCCCCTTTCCCTTCTTTCCCTTCCCAACCAATGCAAAATTCTCTTGATCCTCTTCCTTGGATGAACCTCCATCTCTGGTATTTCGCCTGATTTCTTCTTGTACCAAATCGGACCGTAAGCGTTCCCAATTTAATAATTTTTCCCTTCCATTCACAGAGTCTTGGTAGTCATGCCAGGATTTTGGAAGGCTTAGAAGAGCTAGGCTCACTAGATCATCTTCTACAACATTCACACCAACCCCTCCAAGCTCATCCTGAACTTGTGTAAATCTGGTGAGATACTGCAGAACAATATCATTTTTTTACGTCTTAATGTTTCAAAGTTGATCTTTCAAAGCCAATTTTCTATGGTCATTGCTATTTTTGAATAACTCAGTCAGTGTCTTCCACATAGAAAATTGTGTCTCTTTTCCATGGGTATTTGAGACAATGTGGTCTCTCACTCCCTCCAGGATTATTCTCCTCGCCTTGGCTACATATTTTTCCATTGGGCCAAGTTCTGGGCATTATTTTATCTTGGTTTTGGAATGTTTGTCATGACATAATCCAACAATACATTGTCATCAAGCAATGCCTCCATGTGATCCTTCTAGACAATGAAATTCGAGTTGCCTTCCAAGACATACTTTAATCTTAGTCCATTGAAGGCCATTCTCCCAACTCAGAGGAAATCCTACTACACTGAAGTTGTAAATTCGAAACTCCTAAGGAATAACTTCGAAATTCTTATTCTAATGTGAATCCTACTCCGCTACCATGTAGAAATATGGTGATGTTTTAACTTCTCAAGAAATTTAATCTAAAATCAAAAGACACAATTCTACTCAATTAATTTGTGTAATGTCTGCGGAATGAAATTCACACATGCATATACATGCACTAAGCAAAGCCATAAATAAACAATGATTTCTAGGGAACCCAACTAAGAAAAACCCCTCAAGTCTATTTGCATTAATCAATGAATTGAGACACTCTTACAATTGCTAGCTCCAGCTCTAAGCTCAACCTATAAAATAATAACTATTATCTTGCTCAATGAACAAGCTCTGGCCAACAATTAGCCAAATATTTGCTCACCAAGGCCCCTATTTCCTTGCACAAATCTTGAGGAAATTAGCCCCTATTCTTTAGGAATTTCCTCCAAAATGATTTTGCAATTCCTAAGGATTCATCACTGGTTGCATGTAACACTTGTAGACTCAACACTAGTTTACAACTAATGTTACTACTTTGGAATCTCCACCACAACTGAAGAATGTGAATTCCTTGCATGCATGAGCTCTTTTTGGTTGGTTGATCAATTAACTAGATGATCTCTAAGTTAGACTGTTGTCCCACTACATAACTAAACTCCAACTAGTTCTATTAACAGTTAGAACTTGTTTAAGTGAGTATAACTACAAATAACTAAACTAGATTGCTAAAAATTAGCAATCAACACATGCAAACTGAACTCCAAGACCACTAACTCGAATTTACTGAGCTAACTGAGTGATAAGAGCCATGTCACCTCAGTTAATTGCCTCCAAGTTGTCTGTTGATGTGGAAATTTCAAATTTTCTCAATTTGACCAAGGCTAAGACAAATTGAGCCTTTTTTGCTACACTTCTCAATAGGCTAATGCGGGTGTAGAGCTCATGCTAGGATTTTTCCCATGCACTATTCAAGTGTTCTAGCCATATTTTGCATTTTATCTTTTTCTTTCATTATGGATTTCTTGTGCTTCTTACTTTAAGCTCATGCTAGGATTTTTCCCATGCACTATTCAAGTGTTCTAGCCATATTTTGCATTTTATCTTTTTCTTTCATTATGGATTTCTTGTGCTTCTTACTTTATTTTAGCTACATCAACCTTTAGGGCAAAGTTTTTCCTTCCCATACTCAAATATGAGGATGAGAGGGTGTTAATCCTCATGACCAATGACCACCAACCCAAAAAATAGAGATAGTATTATGGGAGGGGTGCAAAGTAGTAAGTATGGAATATCATGGACACACTACTTCAATCAGATCCTCTCCATTAATGTTCTTCCTAAAACCCTTGGGCCTCAAAGGAGGTCCCACTAGGATAGATTCAAAGGCTAACCTTCCTGGTGAAGTGAGGGAAAAAGAATACAGTCAAGATCATTCAATCATCTAGATCACCCTTTGATTCATATTAGTATTATTGAAACATTAAGTGAAAGCACATGATTACAAAATGGTTAAAGTACTTGTTGATATATCACCTACCTTTCTTCAAGAAGGGATGTTAGATGAGAGAAATAAATCTAACCAGAGCAAGAAGTGGAGGATCCTAGCATCAGGTCATGTAACGATCATATAGGTCTACTAGTTGGTTGCTTGTCCAAGGAAGAGAAAAAATTTCTCCTAGTGGTTACTCACTTTTTGGTGGGTAATGGGACTTAGGTTCAAATCCCACTTTGTGACATGTTTTCTCTTAGTGAACCAACTGTTAATGAGTTATATATGATGTATTCATGAGTTGGTTACTTGGCCTTGTTCCCTAAAGAATCTAGGATTTACCCTAGGTACCATCCTTGGAATAAGTCAAAGTGCTGAGGTGGTTTCCCTTAATATATTTTACCTAGTTAAAAATAAATAAATAAACAATAAAAATTTCATCAACATAAATGCTTTTAATGAGTAATATGTTTTATTTTCATTGATTGTTAATTGTTCCTGTGCAATTTGTGGGGGACATAAATGTTTGTATGAAATATCACATTGGCAAAGATCATGCTCTTTCTTCGTTGTTTTCATTTTCCTTTTAAGATTTGTCGCATGCTTTGTAAGGTTTTGATGTGTTTAATGGTTGACATTTTAAAGATTTCATGGGTAGGAAATGGGAAAGAAGAAGACATGTATTTTGTGACAAACACATGTGTTCATAAGGTAGCAGATTGTGAAAGCCACAATTCATGATATATATAATTTACCGACATCCAAAAGGTTAAGGTGCATAATGTTTCTAATTTCTCAATGATTGGATAGAGTGTGACCTTCATTATGGCCACAACAACACACTTACATCAAACAAGTTAACCTTTATTTCAACACGAACTATCTTTCCTATGAGTATGCAAATGAGAAATGATGTTATTAGTAATAATGATTGAAGTTAGATGGGTGTACCTTGAGTGGTTGGGAAAATGGTTCATTTTTTCGTCTACCTAGGATTAATTCGTGTACAGGGACATGTTGGCCCATTTTGACGAAGCTAAGCGGGTAGGCACCCCCTCCTTCATGTATGTTTTGACTCTTGCTAATTCATAAGTTGTTGGTATATTTGGGTTTTAGGTGGTTGGATATACTCTTGGAGTTATAGTGCTAATAGGAAGATTTGATCATGGGCCTTGAACAGATTACTCCAACATGTTACAAATTCATTGTGATTAAAAAAATAAAATGAATTTAAGGTGTCAATAGTCAAAGAGGAAACTTTGACTCTTAGCTTCCCAAAAGTTATTGTATAAATAAGGAAAACACATTGTAAAGTGATCCTCTTTAAAAAAATAGGCTATCTTGTAACAAGCAGTGGGATCATTGTTAATAATTGAAATTCTTAAATCCTTGGTTGTCTTATATGAACATAAGCCTTATCCTCATTTCATGCATCAAAATTGTGGTTCTAGCATTATTTTAATGAATTATTTCTTTGTTCATATTCTTATAATCTTATGCTCTGCTATCCTAGTTTTAAAACAAGGTACGACTAGAAAATTTAAAACAAACTTGTGGATCTATTCAATGCTTCAAATATTGTATGAATTAATAGTTACTAGTTGTCCATGCTCTTAGTTTATGCAACATTTTTTTTCAAATTCTCATTTATTCTTCACTATTAGCATTAAGATTAAAGTTATTGTACTTTCCTTTCTACAACCTTCAAAAAAAAAAAAAACTTGTTTGTGCTGACAAGATTCAAAATCTAAACATTACAAATATAACTCATCAATAATATGACAAATCGGAAATGTTTTTCAAAGACATCTTAAAACTAATCAACAATAAGCATTCCAAATTCATCATTTTCAACAAGTACATCATATTCTTAGGAACTTGATTTTCTTCCTAGACTGATCCGGATTTAAACAGGAACGCAACAAAATACAGAGATAACCATATACACAAAGATGCAGCGGAAATAATACTTCATTTCATTAATGGAAAATACTGAAACATGCTTACAATCAGAAATGGAAATAAACTAGCTAGGGCGATGGTAGCTTATCTCTGATAAGAGATGTGATGGCTACATGCCTCTGAACTGTGTTACAATGAGGCTCGAAGGCCTATTTATTGTTGAGAAATAATGAAAAACCCTTAACATTCCAAAACCTAACCCTAGGAGATGAAACGCCAAACTGTGGGCCGCGTTTGGGGGTAAGTTGGTACATCAACTTCCCGGGGTCGTAACTTTAGCATATGATCTCCGTTTGACACGTACAATAGCTCATTAGAAAGATCTATTCGAGCACTATCATTGTTGAAACGGCAACACGGGTCCATGTTCCATGGACCCGTGTTGCCCCTGGGACCCCAAAAAACGTCGTTTAGGGCCTCAAAATGGCTCCGGAAGTTCAGGAC
>APFE030055464.1:200121-237763 GCA_000404065.3 Pinus taeda | reverse complement strand
ACCTTTCTTGCCCCTTTTCTTCTTCCTCTTCACAATCTATGTAGAATAATTTCTTCTCAGCAAACTTATGACCTTTAGTGTATTTACTATCACAACTATAACAAAGCCCTTTGCTCTTTTTTCTTCCAATTGTTGTGGTGTCAACCTTATAGGTTGTGGAAGACTAGGGAAAACACTTCCATCTTTATAGGAGTGGTATGCTTCTTGGTTGCCATAATTTTGCTTTCCATTTTTCTTGCTAACCTGAATGCCTTCTCTAATGAATCAGGTTCCCAAAGGCGAACATCATGTTGGATATTATCCTTTAAAGACGCTATGAACACATCAATCCTATGCTCCTCTAGAATATTTTTTACACTTATGTTCAATTTTTGGAACTCCTCAATGTGCTCCATTATTGACCCTTTTGTTTGAGACTTATCAATTGGCTAAAAAAAGTGTTGCTTTTTGTATCCTCATAATGTGCTATCAATTCTTCCGTAAAAATTGCCCAAGTGATAAATTGTTTATGAGAGCAAAGCCATGGATACCATACAAACTGATTTTGTTCCAAATATAAAGTTGCCATACATACCTTTTGTGTGTTTTTCACATTATTGAGATCGAAGAATTGCTCCATCTGTAATATCCATGTGGCAGGATCCTTGCCATCAAACGTCCTCATATCGATTTTTGGAATATGGTGAGTCTTCAATCCAACATTAGCGTTTATGGAATCATGATTAACATTTCTTTTGTTCTCATCATGAGTTTCCTTTAGTACCCTTTCACCCTTAGTTCCCATTTCTTGTAGCAACTTATTCATTTTTATCTTCAATTCGTCCATGACTGTCTTCAAATCTATCTTCAAATCATCCATCTTATCTTCCACGTCAATCATCTTAGCTTCTACACCTTTCTTTAAATAGTCCATCTTAGCTTCTACACCTTTCTTTAAACCATCCATCTTAGCTTCTACATATTTCTTTAAACCATCCATCTTAGATTCTGTCCCTTTTTGTGTAAGGGACAGTTGTTGCACTTGGTCTTGTAATTTTGATATATCATGTTGCATTTCTTCCTCTTCTTCATGAGTCATGCTAGAGCTTTCAGGTTCCTTACTAGGTGTTTTCGTTTTCTTTCCTCGGGGCATCAGTTGCCGATAATAATTCTCTACTATGCCCTTTGAATTCCTTCAAAATAAATTTTCAAACCAAGCTTAAGAAAAAATTTAAGAAAATCTACACACCTTTTTCCACTTTGTAGGAGCTCGATATTGCCTCTGATGTATCTCTGTACTTTCCGATCATCTAGTTCTGAGTTTGTGACCTTTAGTAGCCCTCTGTGTCCTATTTCCAATGCCACAAGTCTGACCCAAATTGGATTCTCTAAGGAAGAGTTATGCGAAATCTCCCACAGTGACTTGATTATAGACTATTTCAGTAGAGGGAACTTGTACGACGTGCCACGAGTACCTGTTTCGGCTTTTGGATCTGAAAATACATAGAAGAAACTACAGTCCGTCCTCTTTTTGTACCTTCTTACAAAATTTTAATCTAATCCCCAGACAAAAGTTATGACGATTTTCCCTAGGTCACCTGTTTGGAATGTAATTCAAGAGTCTGCAAAAAGACCAGCTTCCTCAGATCATATCTCCGCAAATATAGCGAGAAAAGCTCTGAAATTTGTACCCAAGATTTAGAGCGATTTTGTCTCAAATAGATGTTTTTTGCGACTTCTGAAAGATCACAGAAAAAAATTTATAGGGAAAATTCCACGATGACCTGTTTGGAGCAGCGAAACCCTAGAATCCAAATCTCTGATACCAAATGTTATGAAATCAGCTCAAGAAAAGATAGAAAAGATAGATCAATGCCATAGAATTCAGCCTCTTTGAGGGGGAAACCTCCTTTACATTACATAAATGAACAATTCTTGGATGATTCAAATGACAAAACCTCCTTTCTATATATAGGAGTCTAAGGAGTCACAATATAATCTAGCCGACCTAACAATAATAATATAAAAGCCACAAAAATAACAATAGAGGGATTCTATGGGGCATAGTAATAACAATATGGGGGAAATAGGGGCACAACAATATTAATAAGGGGTATAACTACAATAGTAATGGGGTAATCACTAGTATTATAAGGACCCAATAGGGAGTATCTATTAGTCCTACTTCAAATAATGTTTCTGAATATATTGTCGTTATTAATTTACTATCTAAAGCATTTTCTTATGGGATTGATTATTTGGTAGTTTATCTTGACTCATAGCTTGTAGTGTCCCAATTAATTAACATTTATCGGTTTCGAGATCCTTATTTATATCACCAATTTTTGAGAGAGTGTTGCAATGACCATTTGTTTATATTACATATATTCACATTCCACGATCTAAGAATTCATTGGCAAACTCTATTGCTAATCAAGCATTAGATTGACATATTAATCATTCATCAAACTAAATAAACATAAAAAAAAAATTGGATCTATATATATATATATCATAAAATTGTTTGCGTGTTGAAAAAATAATATACAAAGTTGGGACAAAATGCCCATAATCATGTCGAGTCTATCTATCAACCCGACTCAGGATGAGCAGCTAAAAATTTAACTACTACATTGGCTACACGCTGAAGTATGTAGACCTAGTCCCATGGTACCCCTACCACGCGGCGTTGGGTCTCCTCAGGTAGCTCCTCTATGGCTATCATTGGTACTTGGTGAGTTAGTATCACCAATTTTCTCTAAACTACATATAGGACTCTCTCTGTCTCGGCTGCTGCCTCTTCAACATCTCTTCCACGACGCCTATGCCTCGGAAATCCATTTGGTGTCACTGGACCCACACTTGGAACACTATCATTTTGTTAGTGTTTTGTCCCATAAAAAATATTTCTAAATTCATTTCATATTTAAAAAAAGGAAAAATTCTTAAAAATTTACAAAAAACTTAAAAATTATTACCTATGTCTCCCCATGTTGTGCTTGATGGCAACAACTGTTCTAGATATCCTCAGAAATCCATATTATCGTATGGGTAGTCATCGACACTCATGACCTATTGGTCCCACTAGGAGAAAAACTAATCATCGAAAGTCATCCTAGGCACATACCCACCTCCAAGGCATTTCATCAAGTCATCCCATCTACCCATACAAGGATCTCATAGGCTACTGATAGAGACAGATATTTTGAGACGTAGCCTAGCTACCTTCTCGAAGAAGAAGGAGCATAAGATCGTCCCATATCTAAAGTCCTTTGTCTGACGCTTCTGAATAGAGGTCAACTGGCTCTTCATATTGGTTATAAGAGGCGTGCATGAGTCAAAAACCGTGGTATTGCATTCCACTACCAAGCTCATGGACGCTCATGAAGCATGATGCAGTGAAGCTGATCCATTTACCCTCACAATGGTAAACAACAGAATCCTGAGAGATAAACTATGAATGTGTTTTATTGCAATATGACTTCCAATCTTTTCTGGGCACCCAGGACAGTATATATGTACATAGTCTTCTACTAAAAGAATACTTCTTGTCCTACCAGTTGAATGCATGACCTCAACTCTTCGGGAGAGACCTGTAATAAAGTAGATGTCATCAACCTCAATCCATAGAGGCATCTAATATATCATGAAGGCATCATCCTCTACACTCCAGTAGTGGATCAACAATTTGAGTAGGAGTGTGTTGGCTTCCATGTTTGGCATTTTGAAGAATTTCAATAAGTCACACCCTCTCAATGCATCTAGTGCATTTTGGCCATTCATTACCTCATTTTCAATTGTGGTATGCTCTCCCTCTCTCCATGTGATGGTCATCCTGAAAAAATTTGAGTTTCAGCCATTAGATTTTGTGTTTGAACTTCAACTCGCATACACATGGGTTCCCTTTACACATAGTTGTGTGTAGGGTCATCGTATATGTGGGTTGATCACGTCCAACCAGCGCATACATAGAGTTAGATTTTTTGGCATGAATTCCCAACGTCAAAACTTAATGCAATCTTCTAAAAACTATCACAAAACATTGCAAGCATGATTTGGCAGTTCCCAGATAACTTTGGTGGGATTTGAATGGTCCAATTGTTCAAAGGCAAGTTTGCTCCTTTTTGATCCACAACTCTTTTCTCCAAAAAGAAATAAAAATATTGTGAGTCCAAAAGTCATTATATAGCTTTGAAATTGCAAAATATTTTTTCAGAAATTGATATTTCGTCTCACGAGTTTTTTGAAATGTGGGTTTGGATTGTGGAGAATGGATTATTTTTCAGGATATTTTGGAGACTTCTTTGAGATGTTATTTCAGTCCCATGACCGCTGACCTGTCATGTAGGTATCATTCACTCACTGGCATATAGGTTAGGGAACACCATTTTTTCATTGCATCTTGCATACTATCCTTTTTTCAGTGATAGATTAGTTGTAGGGTTAACGCCATCATGTCTTGGTTAGCAAACCTTGCTAACTCACTAATTTTTAAATCATGATGCAATGGTAGAGCCATCCTTTACATGGGCATCTTAGTTAGAACCTCACTGCCATTGGTTGCCCATGCTGCTATACTGAGTAGGCTCGGGAGTCCTCTTTTGTCCCGCCATGCCTTGTGCAATGAAGACACATTCTTCTTTCTTCTATTCTTATTTCTGGCCTTATATGCTAGAGGCTCCTTTGTTTTGAGTTGTACTCCTGCATTGCATTTTGACTATTTTCACCTTTTGGCCTTGAGCTGGATTCACTTGGACTCGTGTTTAAGCCGCTTATTTGACCATGTCTTCTACAAAATCAACCATGCAATCACTTAGCTTCTGCAAGTTGACGCATCCTTTGACCTGTGGAAGGAACATCCCTTTGAGTGTCCTTGACTAGTTTCGCCTCCCTGCATTGAGCATAGGATTGTTCCCATCCAAATAGCTAGATCATATGTTCCTTTAACATTCATTATTTCCACTATACTATAACATTCTTTAATTCATTTTCCATCTTAAAGAAAAACAAGAAAATTATATATTCCAAAAAGAGCAGGAACGAGACAACATTTCCATATATTGTTGGCAACTAGAGTCAGTCATGTTTCCCTTGAACAAAGCACTCAAAACAAAGTCTCTCCTCCATTTTGGGTTGTATTTAGTTTGACTTAGGTGCATCTTAACCTTGCTATTGAGTCAATTCTCCTCCGATTGGTTATCTCTTCCAATCATATGGAGAGTGTTAGCCTCTTGCTGTAGCAGGTTACTCATATTTCATGATTGACTTTTTTACAGGCCAAATATGTCATACTTTGCATCCTGCAATGCTCCATATTTACTAACAGTCACCAGAGAATAGGCCATGAGAGTGTGCTGCTCAGAGTGCAACTTCTGCATTCCAATTTTGAAGAATTATTCCATTTTTGTAGAATTTTCAGCTAAAGGGAGGTCCAAACAGCTCAATCTTGGTCTCCCTAGGTTTCAATTTCCTGCTTTAGAATATAGAGAATAAATAATCTGTCCAAACAACTTAATCTTGGTAGATTCTTAGATAGGTAGAGAATGAAAGGAGCCCAACTGTTTAATCTGGGCCCTTGGAAGAAATAAGGGTAGTTTGTAGATAGTAGAACAGAAAAAGAAAAAGTTGAAAAGCTGGGTCTGCAAGTCTACGTGCACCAAAACCAAAAAGAAGAAAAAATGTTAGGTAAGTAGGCTGGGTAGGTAATTTTGAGGTTGCAGAATGGTGATTTGTGATCAACTGCATATTTTCAAGGGTTATATTTATCCAGATCACAGTTAGCAGGCAGTTCCCATCTGAAGGACTTCAAACGAGGCATGACTAACTTCCCCTTCTTCCTCTTGCCTAAATCATTTACTAACTCCCCCTAAAGAGGTCAAGATCTGCTTGATATCTCTTAGCTTCATCATTTCCATATCATTTGCCTTGATAAAGATCTGCTTTATCCAAGGAGGGTACATATTTTCTCTACAAAGTTCTATCTCCCCTTTGAAGCCTGAGACCTCTGAAACTTAGCGCTTTCTTGTCATTTTCATATTAAATCCTGACATTATTATGTAAATCCCTATCTATTTCCCTTCCCCCTATCAAAACTATGGTAATAATTCCCCTATGTAAATATCCCCTTCCCTTGGTTGAAACATAACCATAAGTATCTCCTTGGGAATTACTAAGTCACCTGGACCTTAGTAAGAACCCTCATCTCTGCATAAGTTTCCCCTCCGAGGTGTTTGGACTCCTTCAAAAACACAAAAACCCCCCTTCAAATGAATTCACAAACCCCCGCGCAATTCATTTTGGAATTTATTAATAGTTGATTAATAAATAACCAACGCGCCAAACACATTGCACCATTTTCTAAAGTTTAAAACCCACCCGCGGCTGCAAATATTAAAGTTTATCATGCGTGCACCTTAAATAAACCCCGTGCATCTTCTCCTCCTGATCAACGTCAGATCAGCCCTCCCAGATCTGATGGCTCTTATGCATATCGGGCGCCCTCTTGTGAGTGTCTGTTAGCACCCGATGTCCACCGGTTTTACCGACGTGCACCGGGACAGCTAGCGGCATCCCATTGCATCGGGCCGCCCCTGACGAAAACCACCTCTGTACCAAAGGCGGTCCGATGCATACCAAAACTGCCCTCCCCTCGCGTAACAGTAGCGCCGCGTCACCCTGCCACCTTGCCTTCACCTCACCCCTTCCTGCCTGCGCCTAGCTCACGTCACCCTGCTACCGTGTCCCGCCACGTCATCACCGTGTCGTACTGCCATGTCACCTTGCTGATGTCAGCATGATGATGTCACATTCGTACAGGGGGTCCCACTACTGATGTCATGCTGATGTCATCCGCCATACCGGTGACATCATGCCAACATCAGCAACTGAAAAAGGAAATGCGCAAGCGCAAAAATCGAGCTTCAGGGCCCCGGATCAAAATTCTGAGGCAGTTTTGGATGCGCGATTAGCGCTTAGCGCTAATCGCGCATCAATACGGGAAGTAGGCCATATTGAATAATATAGGGAATCTTTTGATTCCTCGGCCAATTTTGCACCAAAAAGGGCCGAAAAAGACCGATTTTGTAGTTTTGAACGCATCAAAAGACAGAGAGAGACCCGATTCCGAGGTTAAAGAATATCAGAGCAAGTATGTAGCCAAGAACCATGTCAAAGACTATCAGCGTAGCGTCAAAGAGTATCAACGGGGATCTTCTCAGGGCTCGAGGCAAATGAAGCATTAAAAAGAAACCTTGAAAGTCAGGAAGCAGTTAAGGAACCATTCAAAGCTCACCAGCACAATTGACTGCACATTAAAACTCACATCAGATCAGTGGACCAGAAATCAATGAACAATTATTACAGAACCACTGCACCAAGTCACAGAGGGCACCCCATCAAACTCACTTTTAATCCAGTTGCCTCTGGCGCAACCCAAAAAGACTTACTTGCAATTAATGCCAACACAAGTTAGGTTTTAGAAAGCTTTTTCTTGCAGACCTATTTAGGTCAGTTGTAATAAATACTTTTAGATATTTTACCTATATATACCACCCTAAAAAATGTAGTAAGGTTTGGTTGGTTGTTCTTCGTTAGTTTGATATTTTGCTTAAGTAAAGAGTCGCACTGTAAATGTGATAATTTCTATAATCAAAGACTGCTGAAGTGCATGGATTCTGAAAACTGTCTGTTGTGTCTAATTGGCCAAAGAGTGACTATGGAACTCCTGTGCTACTACATGGCTCAATAAGTGTTCCTTATCGCTGTTTTAGTTTTTCTTCATGTTTGCTTTACCATCTGTGTTACACCATCTTAATTTACAGAAAAGAAGAATAGTTTAGGATTTGCTTGGCAGCACCCTAGTATGCTCAATTTCTGTGATTTCTATATGTTTTCATCAAGAATAGTTATGAATATGCATACTTAAATGATCATGTTTACACTATTTCTTTCACATAAGAATGATTAGTTAGGAATTCTTAATTGCTCCTAGATAATCATACATTCATTTCCCTTCTCTGTTAGTGGATGAAAGATTCTTGATTGCCTTTTGTCTTTGACTTCCATCCCATCTTTTTAGAAATTGGTATTGTTTCATGTGTAGCTATCTCACTCTATAATCCTCTTGTGACCAAGAAAACACAACAACAAGCCTCAATCCATGACTCCATGGCCAATGGTTCGAAACTTATCACACAATCCCTTGCCTTTTTGCTTGGAAATATCTTCCTTACATCTATCTTCCACCCAAACACCAACAAAACCCACTGAACCCAATAGCTAGCATAAAACCATCATCAAAAAAGCTAAATCATTAAGAGAGAGCCATCTCTGATTGCAGGTGCGCTAGAACCTGCAATCCAAAGATTGGTTTGTGGTTACCTCGGCTGAATCCCTTTAGGAGCTTAGGGACAACCTAAGTGACAACATAATGGCGACTCCGCTCGGGACATTCTCAAATAATCTCACAAAACCAGTCTGAAGCTCCATAGAGGAAGAAACCGACCTTTAAAAGGTCCGGTCGACCTGTTTTTGTTGAAAAATTCCCAAAAAACAAGTTAGAAGTTGGCTCCCAAGAAGCATCCGCGTCATACAAGATCAAATCCTGATCCGAATCCCCCAGCCATTTTTGAAAACCCCAATATAATCCCCAAAATCCTTAGGAAACAAGAGTAGCAAGAAGATTTTGCTGATACTATTCTGGAGACAGTTCAACCTAGTAGTTTTTCAACCCCTGTTAGAGTTTTGTTCCATTCAAACCCTTCTTCCCCGTGTTCATCATCCATTTCCCCAACCTCTGTGCCCACACCTCCATTAACTACAAATACTACCACCACTACTCCTATTATCCCAGTCACTTCAGTTGTTCCACTTATCCCTGTTGTTCCCCTTATCCTCGCTAATATGGCTAATAGATATGCACCCTCGCAGCTTCCTGCTAATCCCGGGGCTATGCCTTAGGATTATCAGACAAAAATTACCTACTTTGATGGCACAAATTCCTGCACATCCCTACAACATACAAAGAAAATGCAGGATTACTTTGAGAGTTATGAGCTTGATGATGATAGTGTGAGGATGAATATTTTTGTCCAACGTTTGACCGGTGATGTCAGGACCTGGTTTAGAGCGCTTACACCCAAATCCATACTAAACGTAGAAGCCTTGTACCAAACATTTATCAATAGATGAGAGAAAAAGAAATACCCCTTGCACATATTATTTGAGTATGATACTATCAAAAGAGGACCTCAAGAGGCTATCTTGGACTACTGTGCAAGGTTTAATAATGTCTACAATGCAATACCACAAAATTTAAGACCACCACCTGATCTTTCTTTGTACAAATTCCCTGATGGTTTCAATGCTGAAATGGCATATCAGTTAAGGGAAAGAGCCCCTCAAAGCCTCGCAGAGATGCAAGATGTTGCTGTTAGTGTGGAGGAAAACTTGATTGCCAAAAGAAATAGAGCCAGGACCGAGAGAAGAACCACCTTCATGGAGGAACCTTCAGCCTTAGACCAAAAACTAGATGCTATCATCAACGGAATGCATAGGCCAGGAGACAGAGTAGAGAGCGTTGAGAGAAAATCATCATGGGAAGGACAACAGTCCAACACCATAAGGAACCCAAACTTTAGGAAAAAGCAGACCATAAACGCTGGAAGGGCTAGGTCCGACCCTGATATTAGACCTCCTTTCCAAGAAAACTATGCGGAAACATCCACATCCAGTGAGCCCGTAGATGAGACTCACATGAACCTGATAGATTCGAAAAATGAACAGCAAATCTTTCTCACTCGAGAAGACCAAGACTACCCTGATGAAAAACAATTTCAGACCAAGTCGGGAGAGTCTTTTGATTTTAGACAAGGTTATGATTCTGCTGTGTATGAGGTGCAAAAACAATATAAGTTGAGAACAAGGACCATCGATGTCCCTGCACCTGGCAGAACAAAGGATAGCAAAAAGCCCAACAAATTTAAAGGCAATGTTTTCATAACAGAGCCAACTGACATTACTATCCCTAACCCACATCAGGTAACTGTAGAGGATATATCGGACATTCAGCCTCCTATTGATCAGCCTCTATCTCCCTCTCCCTCAAAAGAAAATCTAAATGGCACTCCAAAAAATCTTCCAAAAACATAAATACAATAAACTATCGTTCATCATAGCGCTGGCATTCAAAAAGAAAACACCGAGAATACTCTTGACAAGGAAAAATCGGCTACTGCATATGCAAGGGTTGCATTGGAAAAACCATTTAACTTAGAAGCAGAAATTGGAAAAGTCAAGATATCCATTCCCCTCTCAGAACTTGCCAAACATGACGTATATAGGCAACAAATTCAAAGGTCACTTCAGCTACCAGAGGTCAGGGATGATGTAAATGTTTTAGATGATACCCCTGAGCTGTTGTTTGGTCTGGAAGTTAACGGAAAATCAACATATGGACCTGTTCCACCCTTTTATGTCAGTCTGCACATGCCGACAAAATCTTGCATAATGCTATGTTTGATTCAGGTGCCTCACATAACCTTATGCCTAAAGCTGTAATGGAAAAACTAAACCTTGATGTCACAAGACCCTATAAAGATCTATACTCCTTTGACTCAAGTCAAGTCAAGTGTTTAGACTTAACCAGAGACCTTTGTGTGTCTCTAGTCCAATTTCCCAACAAGACAATCCTAATGGATGTAGTAGTTGCTGACATTCCAACAAAATATGGCATGCTCCTATCAAGATCATGGGGAGAAAAACTTCAAGGATCCCTTCAACTTGACCTCTCCTATGCCACTATATCTGTCTTTGGGCAACCAAAGAGATGGTACAGGGAAACATTGATGAAGTATGTGGTAAGTAGTGAGGAAAAGCCCCAAAATTTTCCAATTTACTTAATCCATTCTGACATGGATTCTTTCATTTTATTCAATGATGACACCAACCCTCCAACTGATGAGAACCCTCTAGCTTTAGAGCAAGAAACATGCATCAATGAAGAATCAGTTGCCAATGCCCATGAAATTTTCACAATAGTCAAGGCAACCAACAAACAAGAAGAACCTCCTGAAACAAAAATTGTAAGTCTTCCCAATCCTCAAATAACTGAAACTCTTAATACAAGCCACAAACACAAAATCACATGGTGTTTAGAGTTTGATGGTTCTGTCAATAAGTTAGGAGCAGGGGAAGGGGTATGGATTCACAATACACATGATAGTAACACAGAAGGCCATGCCTATAGATTAAATTTCAGATGTAGTAACAACATGGAAAAGTATGAAGCTCTCCTCTTAGGCCTTAAATTTCTCAAAGCCCTAGGAGCTACAAAAGTATCCATTCTAGGTGACTCGGATTTAATTATACAACAAATGAAAGGTAACTTTGTTACCAATGATAATAGAATGAGAGCTTATAGGACTGCTGCCACAGAAATACTCAAGTCTTTCAAAGAAGCCAAGCTTGCCAAAATTTCAAGAGACCATAATATTCAGGCTCACAGCCTAGCAACCTTTACTAGCACAGGCAAGCTTCCCTTTGGACCAAACCACCATTTCACTGTTGAGATAAAACATAGACCCTCGGTCCCTAACAATGTTAAAGATTGGCAAATGTTTCAAAATGATGCCCAGATTAACAATTTCCTCACTCTTTAGGGCGAATTTTTGAATACAAACATTGACATGGATGTCATGAACGATTCCCAAGAGCTAACAAAAGAAAATCAGTGGGCTATAATAGCTGCAACAGCTAAATAAATCCTTAACCCAACTGTTTTTGACAACACAAACATAGAACAACTGAAACAAATGTGTTTAGAGGAAACAACGAGAGCAGAGGATGAGTTCATTGACCTAAAGGATAACTTTTTGCCTACTAGAATAACTCCATTGGAAGACATGTTCGATGATAATGGTGTGCCCAAGAAACCAAAAATGGAGCCTGTAAATGCCGCTATAGAAGAACACAACATAGGGACGGCAGAACAGCCCAAAATGATTAAGTTGTCCAAAAATCTGCCCCCTGATCAAAAACCAAAATATGTGGATTTGTTCAAAGAGTTCCAAGATGTATTTGCTTGGAGTTATGAGGACTTGAAGTCCTATGAAACCTCAGTGATCCAACATACCATTCCCTTAAAACCAAATCAAAAACCATTGAAACAAAAACTTAGAAGAATCAACCCCATGCTTCTTCCCCTCATTGAAAAAGAAATAAAAAGAATGTTTGAAGGAGGTATTATTGCACCCATCAGATTCTCTGAATGGGTATCTAATTTAGTCCCCACAAGGAAAAAGCCAGGGGAGATCAGACTCTGTGTAGACTTGAGAAATCTAAACCAGGTCTCTCTAAAAGACCACTACCCTTTGCCCAAAATGGACCATATCCTACAAAGAGTAGTGGGTTCATCTAGAATTTCTTTACTAGATGGATTTTCAGGATTTAATCAAATACTTGTTCACCCAGATGACCGGGATAATACAGCCTTTACAACGCCATGGGGAACATTTAAGTACGTTAGAATGCCTTTCGGGCTGAAGAACGTTGGTGCTACCTTTCAAAGTACAATGGATATTGCATTTTCCAAGGAGATACATGATTTCCTTGTTGTATACCTTGATGACCTAACCCCTTTCTCCGAATCTGACCAAGAGCACCTTAAACATCTAAAGCAAATTTTCATGACATGCAAGAAATATGGAATTTCCCTGAATCCAAAGAAATCCCTGTTCTCCCTTGAGGAAGGCAAGCTTCTAGGCCATATCATATCAAAATACGGGATTAGAATTGATCCTGAAAGAATTCAAGCTATCCTCCAGATCCCCTATCCAAGAAACATAAAAGAGTTGCAAGAATTCCTTGGAAAGATCAATTTCCTAAGAAGGTTTATCCATAACCTAGCTGAGCTAATAAGGCTATTGAGCAATATGTTAAAAAAGGATGCCAAGGTAAAATGGTCTCTGGAAACCGAGCAAGCTTTTGAGAGTATCAAAACTGCCTTGACTCAAACGCCTGTCCTCACCAGTCCACAATTTGACAAAGATTTTATCATTTTTTCTTTTGCATCCAAATCCACCATAGTTGCTGTCCTTTTGCAAAAGGATGATCAAGGTAATGAAAAGCCAATTGCTTTCTTCAGCCGGGCTTTAAGAGATGCACCCATGAAATATCAGATCATGGAAAAGCAGGCTTATGCCCTGGTTAAGGCCATCAAAGACTTCAAAATTTACATCTTATACTCCCATGTGATCGCCTATTTCCCAAATTCTGTTGTAAAAGATATATTAACTCAAGAGGGACTAGAAGGAAAAAGAGGCAAGTGGATTGCCAGCATTCTTGAATATGACATTGAGATAAAACCCACCAAGCTGATAAAAGGACAGGGTTTAGCCAAGCTAATATCCGAAACAAACTTCCAAGCCTTAGACATTAATAAACTGCACAATGAACAGGAGCTAGCGACTCCACAGATCAGTGAAACCTTTTTGCAATCGCCATCGTATGCTGATATTTGATTTGTATTATTAAACCGGTGTGCTCCCCCAGGATTGTCCAGGACCAAGAAAAGATTTTTAAATATGAAATCATCAAAGTTTTGTGTCATAGATGGTGCTTTGTTTTGGAAAATTCATGAAGGAATATTTCTTAATTGTTTGACTATGAATGAAACTAACAGAATCTTGAAAGAATTCCATGCAAGGGACTGTGGAGGACACTTATATTGGAAGTCCACCGCTGACAAGATTTTAAGGGTTGGTTATTATTGGCCCTCTCTGTTCATAGATGTCAAGAACTTTGCTATTTCATGTCACAAATGCCAAATCTTTGAAGGGAAAATAAAATTACTGCCTTTCCCCTTAAGCCCATTTCAACCAAAAAGCCTTTTCAACAATGGGGTCTTGACTTCATTGGAGAAATTCATCCCTCTTCCTCAGGCCAGCACAAGTGGATTTTAACAGCCACTGATTACTTCACTAAGTGGATTGAATATATCCCATGTAGACAAGCCAATGACACCACCATTATCCAATTCCTTGAGAGCAACATCTTTTCCAGATTTGGTTGCCCTGAGAAAATTATCATTGACAATGTTGTTGCCTTCAAATCCAAAAAAATCATCAACTTCTGCCATAAATTCCACATTACCTTGGGTCACTCTACAGCTTACTACCCTCAAGGTAATGGCTTGGCTGAATCATCCAACAAAAGCCTCATCAACATCATAAAGAAACTGCTAGAGGAAAATAAAAAGAACTGGCATAGGAAGCTCACAAATGCTCTGTGGGTAGATAGACTTTCAACCAAGAAATCCATTGGGATGAGCCCTTATGAGCTAGTATATGGCATGGAGGCCAGATTTCCTTCGTCTTTGGGCATTCCTACTATCAAACTATTGCAGGAGATTCAGGCTGAACCAAATGACACACAAAGAAGAGTTAATTAGACCATTCACCTTCAAAAAACCAGAGAGCAAGTGTATGACAGAGCTCAGATGTTGCAAGAGAAACTCAAAAAGATGTTTGATAAGAAAGCTAAAGCAGAGGATTTTCGGGTTGGCAGCAAAGTTCTAAGGTGGGATTCATGAAGAGAGGACAAGGGAAAACATGCAAAATTCGATTTTTTGTGGAAAGGACCATACATTATTAGTGCAGTGCAAGGCAATAACACATATTTCCTCAAAACGTTAGATGGCAGCACAACTGAAGAAGGCCCTGTGAATGGCCAAATGTTAAAACATTACCATGATACTTTTGATTAAGAATGAATAGGTGGTGTTATTTTCTGTACATAAATGTTTGTATATATCAGCACTTTATTTTATTTTGTAACAGTCCAGATGCTAAAGCACGCAAAAGAAAGTAGGCAGTACTTCACAATTTAGCAGCAAAATAGTTAAGGGAAAGTGTTGTTTGTGGTCAAAATTTTCAAATTAATCTAATCAGTCAGCACTAAGAAGTTTTCAATGCATAGCAACAACAGAAGATCAAGGCAGTCTGACCTGCTATTCTTGGCTTCTCACAAGGAGAAGCCATCCCCAAGTGGAGCCACTGTTAGCCTCCTGCTGCAGGAGGTTACTCATATTTCATGATTGACTTTTTTACAGGCCAAATATGTCATACTTTTCATCCTACAATGCTCCATATTTGCTAACAGTCACCAGAGAATAGGCCATGAGAGTATGCTGCTCAGAGTGCAACTTCTGCATTCCAATTTTGAAGAATTATTCCATTTTTGTAGAATTTTCAGCTAAAGGGAGGTCCAAACAGCTCAATTTTGGTCTCCCTAGGTTTCAATTTCCTGTTTTAGAATATAGAGAATAAATAATCTATCCAAACAGCTTAATCTTGGCAGATTCTTAGATAGGTAGAGAATCAAAGGAACCCAACTGTTTAATCTGGGGCCTTGGAAGAAATAAGGGTAGTTTGTAGATAGTAGAACAGAAAAAGAAAAAGTTGAAAAGCTGGGTCTGCAAGTCTAAGTGCACCCAAACCAAAAAGAAGAAAAAATGTTAGGTAAGTAGGCTGGGTAGGTAATTTTGAGGTTGCAGAATGGTGATTTGTGATCAAATCCATATATTAAAGTGTTATATTTATCCAGATCTCAGTTAGCAGGCAATTCCCATCTGAAGGACTTCAAATGAGCCATGACTAACTTCCCCTTCTTCCTCTTCCCTAAATCATTTACTAACTCCCCCTAAAGAGGTCAAGATCTGCTTGATATCTCTTAGTTTTAGCATTTCCATATCATTTGCCTTGATAAAGATCTACTTTATCCAAGGAGGGTACATATTTTCTCTGCAAAGTTCTATCTCCCCTTTGAAGCCTAAGACCTCTGAAACTTAGCACTTTCTTGTCATTTTCATATTAACTCCTGACATTATTATGTAAATCCCTATCTATTTCCCTTTCCCCTATCAAAACTATGGTAATAATTCCCCTATGTAAATATCCCATTCCCCTGGTTGAAACATAACCATAAGTATCTCCTTGGGAATTACTAAGTCACCTGGACCTTAGTAAGAACCCTCATCTCTGCATAAGTTTCCCCTCCGACGTGTTTGGACTCCTTCCAAAACACAAAAACCCCCCTTCAAATGCATTCACAAACCATCACGCATTTCATTTTGGAATTTATTAATAGTTGATCAATAAATAACCAACACGCCAAACACATTGCACCATTTTCTAAAGTTTAAAACCCACCCGTGGCTGCAAATATTAAATTTTATCGTGCATGCACCTTAACTAAACCCCGTGCATATCGGGCGCCCTCTTGTGAGTGTTCGTTAGCACCCGATGTTCGCCGGTTTTACTGACGTAGACTGGGACAACTGGCGGCATCCCATTGCATTGGGCCGCCCCTGATGAAAACCACCTCCATACCAAAGGCGGTCCGATACATACCAAAACCGCCCTCCACTCGTGTAAGAGGAGCGCCGCGTCACCCCGCCACATCGCCTCCACCTCACCCCTTCCTGGCTGCGCCTGGCTCACGTCACCCTGCCAACGTGTCCCGCCACATCATCACCCTACTGTACTGCCACGTCACCCTGCTCACTTCAGCATGCTGACATCACATCCGTACAGGGGGGTCCCACTATTGATGTCATATGTCGTACCGCTGATGTAATGATGATGTCAACAACTGAAAAAGGAAATGCTCAAGCACAAAAATTGAGCTTTGGGGCCCCGGATCAAAATTCTGCCACAGTTTTCGATGCACGATTAGTGCTTAGCGCTAATCATGCATCGCTATGAGAAATAGGCCATATTGGAGAATCTTTAGGGAATCTTGATTCGTCGGCCAATTTTGCACCGAAAAGGGCCGAAAAAGCCCAATTTTGCAGTTTTGAACGCATCAGAAGACAGAGAGAGACCCGATTCAGAGGTTAAAGAATATCAGAGCAAGTATGCAGCCAAGAACCATGTCAAAGAGTATCAGTGTAGCGTCAAAGAGTATCAGCGGAGATCTTCTCAAGGCTCGAGGCAAATGAAGCATTAAAAAGAAACCTTGAAAGTCAGGAAGCAGTTAAGGAACCATTCAAAGCTCACCAGCACAATTGACTGCACATTAAAACTCACATCAGATCAGTGGACGACAGCTCAATGAAAAGTTATTATAGAACCACTGCACCAAGTCACAGAGGGCACCCGATCAAACTCACTTTTAATCCAGCTGCCTCTGGCGCAGCCCAAAAAGACTTACTTGCAGTTAATGGCAACATAAGTTAGGTTTTAGAAAGCTTTTTCTTGCAAACTTATTTAGGTCAGTTGTAATAAATACTTTTAGATATTTTACCTATATATACCACCCTAAAAAATGTAGTAAGGGTTGGTTGGTTGTTCTTCGTTAGTTTGATATTTTTCTTGAGCATAGACTCGCACTGTAAATGTGATAATTTCTATAATCAAAGACTGCTGAAATGCATGGATTCTGAAAACTGTTTGTTGTGTCTAATTGGCGAAAGAGTGACTATGGAATTCCTGTGCTACTACATGGCTCAATAAGTGTTCCTTAACTCCGTTTTAATTTTTCTTCATGTTTGCTTTACCATATGTGTTACACCATCTAAATTTACAGAAAAGAAGAATAGTTTAGGATTTGGTTGGCAGCACACTATGCTCAATTTCGGTGATTTCTCTATGTTTTCATCAGGAATAGTTATGAATATGCATACTTAAATGATCATGTTTACACTATTTCTTTCACATAGGAATGATTAGTTACGAATTCTTAATTGCTCCTAGATAATCATACATTCATTTCCCTTCTCTGTTAGTTGATGAAAGATTCTTGATTGCCTTTCGTCTCTGACTTCCATCCCATCTTTTTAGAAATTGGTATTGTTTCGTGTGTAGCTATCCCGCTCTATAATCCTCTTGTGACCAAGAAAACGCAACAGCAAGCCTCAATCCATGACTCCATGCCCAATGGTTCGAAACTTATCACACAATCCCTTGCCTATCTACTTGGAAATATCTTCCTCACATCTATCTTCCACCCAAACACGAACAAAACCCACTGAACCCAATAGCTAGCCTAAAATCATCATCAACAAAGCTAAATCATTAAGAGAGAGCCCTCTCTGATTGCAGGTGGGCTAGAACCTGCAATCCAAAGATTGGTTTGTGGTTACCTCGACCGTATCCCTTCCGGAGCTTAGGGACAACCTGAGTGATAACGGAGAGTTCACTCGTTCTTCCTGCATAATGAACTTATACAAAGTTATCATATGCTGCCATATAGTCATCATTGAGTCGTGCTTTTGTTCAAGGGAAGTAAGTCTGAGTCGGCCTCTCTGTGGTGTCCCTTGACCTATTTTTTCATTCAGTCATCCCTGGTTGTCAGTGTCATGTTTTTCATCACATTAGTTATATTGGTCTTTTGCATGCCAGTTTGAGAAGGTCTCCATTGACTTCTTGCTGGCGGGTTTTTTCCTTATCGATGACGATATATTTCTCTTAGGGCAGGCCTAGAGCTGCACCAGATGAGCCCCGAATTAGGTAACTTATTGGGCTAATTTTGCCTAATTGTCCTTGTTCAATCCTCCATTTTTCATATATTATGCATGTTCTTTTAGTACGTTTATGTTATTTGAACAAATAAGGGTGGTCACTCTGTCAGGGAGGCTAATACGTGGTTATTTCAAGTTTTTTGGACAAATTTTGTAGCAAAACCAAGCAATTATGGGCTAGGTGACAACCAAGCTTGAGGTGAGGATTTCGTAGGGTGGTTGTCTCTGGCATTAAATGGCCCTTCCTCGAAATCTCCATCCTCAACTGCGAGCTCAACAGGCTACCAAAACGAATCCTAAAGGCAGTCAAGCAGCTTTGGGAAGAGTGATTGTTTACTAGCGGTTGGAACACCCGAGTCCCTCAAATTTAGGAGGGATGCTAGGCCCCTCATAGTGTATAAATAGGAAGGCCTTAGCCTTCGTAGTTTACTGTTGGAACTGTTGTATATTCGCACTATAGTGATATCATTTTCTCAGCTCATTTTCTTGTAGCTACTGTTGTATAACTTTCTTGTGATGATTATTTTTGGATAACGAAAAGCAATTCTATTTGGCATCAGCTCTGAGTTATTTATAGGAGCCTGTAGCTCTTGGGATTGGGCCCAAGCTAAGAGCCAAGGCCTCCTTTATGTACTGTTATTTTTTTTTTATGTCTCTGGAAACTAATTTCTGTTAAGTAGAATAACATCTTGTTGGTTACATAGGTCATGGTTAATGACTAGATAGGCTTTTCATGTTCATCAGGGAGATGCTAGGATAATATAGGGGAGATCTTCCAAAAAGGGTCATCAAGCACCTCTGATTTCACCTCTCCCTCAGTGGGATGAGGAGCTGGGATCAAGGTGACCTTGCTGCCACCAAAAACATTATCTTTGCTTCCCCAGGCAACCATTAGCATTTGATTTTTGTTTGCAGAAGTTGGTTACATGTTCAAATTCTTGATTGCTTCATTACATAGTGGTTATACATGGTTTAATTGCAAGTAAACTTTGGTTAAGTCTGTTTACTATTAGCTAGATCAGATTAGGTTAGCATAACTAGATCTTGATTTCTTTCAAGTCTTTGTTGGTTCAGTTGGAAAAACAAATTGCAGAGCACCCGTACCATTTCTATATGTGCCTGTACTCCATCAAACCGATATGCTGCATCCCCTAATGTGGATTCTTGCCTCACGTTCACCATTTTCTCACTTTGCCCTAATTCCCCATATCCTTGTGCCACATTGCTCCACTGCCTCTTGGAGAAGTCCCACCATCCTTGCCACTCCTCATCTCCATTCCCCAAGCCCTATACCTCTTCACACACCTAGCTCACCTCCATACCCACTCCTTCATCTTTCTTCCTCCATCCATCCTCCAAAATGCCATTTCTGAACATCCTATAGAAGATTATAGACATCTAGTAGAAATTCTAGAACATCCTGTAGAACCCCTGCACACTTCCTGTAGAATCTCAGGAATGAGGTTTCTTGATATCCAAACTCTATGAAACTCTCTCGAAGGGTGTTAGGGACCCCTTAGGCCCTCTCTGAACCTTCCCAACCTCTTCCAAGCATTTCCTCTCGCCAATCCACCTCTGCACAGTCAAAAACTGTTAAATCGCATGCATGATAATTATGACAACTTATTCAAATATACAAAAAGATGGTTCTTTCAGATTTTGCTGTAAAAATAGCTTAGATACATGCATTTCATCTTCTTAGAAGTCAATGGCATCTCTCCTAGTAGCTTTCATCCTCTTTGTTGCATAAGTAGAGCTAGCTAGTAAAATTAGGGTTTGCTAGGGTTTACGTTTTCTTTCAGCTTTTCAATTTCTTTCTGCAAATAGATTAGCTTCCTTCGAGTTAGCTTCCATCCATCAGTTAGAAAGCTTCTTCTCAAATCTCATAGAAGTTGGCTTAAGCCCCTAGCGGACTTGTGCCAGCTGACCAAGTGACAGTTGCGGCAAGAGCTAGTACTTGTGCATATAACATCGTCGCTTCCAAGTTTGTTACGAACTACCGGGTTGATAAAAGTAAAGAAGGGAGTCCCAGGAGTTGCAGCATTGTTGCTGCAATACTAGAGCCCACCATCCTTTTCGCGTCGTTGCCAGGGAAGTGTCAGACTATTTGTCATTGTTTCTTTTCTTCTATTTTCCACTACAAACTTCTGCTAAGTAGTTTATTTCATTTCCATTCTGCAATTTCATTTCTAAAAAAATAGATTAGACATTTCCTACTTTCATAGATTATCATTTCAATTCCACAATTTCATTTCTCCAAGAGTAGACTAGCATTTCATTCTTGCATTTTCATTTGAGCAAAATAGATTAGTCTTTTCCTACTTTCATTTCAATTCCACATTTTCATTTCAGCAAGGTAGATCTTAGTTCGTTGCAGATCAATCTATTTCAGTTCTGTAGGTAAAAGAAACAAAAGAAAAAGAAAAAGAAAAAATCTTTCCATTTCATGCCTCGTGGGAACAGAGATAAAACCGGAACATTCCTACCCAACACCCCCACCACATCACTGAGTCACCCTTCTCTCTTCTTTGGTGACAGTGATCCAGAAGAACCTATAGGTGAACCTCCAGAGATATACGAAGATCCTATAATAGAAGAAGAGCCAGAGAACATTCCTTTTGAGACCATGGCTGAAAATAGAAATAGTAGAGAAGATGACGACATAATAGAAAGTGCCTTTCCCATCCAAGAGACCAACGAGGGCATGAAAATGAAAAACATAAGTCCCACAGCCGTACCTCACGTCCATGGATTGACTACCGAGGACCCTGATACCTTCGTATTTTATTTTGTTGTCCTTTGTCAAACTTATGACTATGTTGAGGACGAGCAAAAGCTGAAACTTTTTCCTTCTACCCTCAAGGATGCAGCACTACGATGGTTCATGGGGTTACCTAGAAATAGTATCATAACTTGGGCTCAGATGCAGCAAGCCTTTAACAACAAATATTGGGACTACTGTAGGTGCAAGGAAACAAAGGGAGAGATCTTTCGAATGACCATGGGAAGTGATGAGTCTTTAGAAGATTACGACGAAAGGTTCCAACTTAGTTATAAATGGGCCACGTGTACACTTGACCTTGAATCTCTAAAGTTGGTTATGGTCCGAGGAGTCCCTAAAGACCTTCTAGATACCCTTCACATGCTAGATGGAGGGGACATCTTCCAACTACCTTATGAGGACATAAGGACTATGTTTAGAAACCATTCTAGGGAAGCCCGGAAAAGAGGTATGGGGAATCCACTTTCAACTATTACCATCTTCTCCAAGCATGAGTTTGCTAATCAGATGGAAGAACTCAAAAGTGAGATGAGAAAAACCATTGCCATGCAACTTGATACCTTCCAAATTCAACAAAAGAAAGAGGAAGCTAAGAGGGCTTTGGCCATTTTTTGTCCCAGATGTACGAGGAAGCACCCTAAGAACAAGTGTCCATTGCACTTAGTAGAGGTGTGTTTCATTTGTGAGGAATACCACCCCACCAACCAATGCCCAACCTTTCCTGGATTTAAAGCCATGTACCTGGGGACTGAGGTGACTACTGAACCTCTCTACTTCCTCAACCTAAGGAGGCCACATGGGCCCAGACCTTACTAGCAGGGGATGCAAGGGACATCCTAATCTTATTATAACCCAAACCAGTCTGCTCATATACCTTCTTGGAGCCCCCCTACTCATCCTTCCCGGTTCACACTTCCTCCGTGGTCTTATCCATCTCAATACCATACTCAACCCGTTGCTCATTCGTTTCACTCTCATGTCCAGCCACAACCTCAATGGAATGCACCTCAACCGCGGTGGAGGCCCCAATACAACTCTCCTCCGGCCATTCTGCCTCCACCACTGGCTCAACCACAACTATTACCTCCTGCTCCTCCAAGACAACCCCAGATGTCTGCTCAACCGAACCCCAACCCCAACAACAGACATGCCCAGTAGGTATATACTGGGGAGACAACATGCCCTACCTATGCTGTGGAAATCCTGGAGGTCAACCTATGATCTCGGAAGGTCCTTCCAGAACACCAACCTCCTCCCCTAGAGGAGGGGGAAGAGAAAAAGGAAAGTGAACCCAAAGCCATTCCACCCTTTCCTGAGCGACTAATAGTAACCATGCAACCAAATCCATAGGAGACTGAACTTCTGGGAGAACTCAAGTAGTTGCGTGTGAAAATACCACTTCTCCAGGCCATAAAAGATGTACCAATATACAACAAATTGATCAAGGAGAAGTGTTTCAGGCACCCAGGCAAGTGCAAGAGAGATGCCTCGACTATCAATGTCATAGGACAACTGTCCGATTTGATGTTGGGGAGAGTAATCTGTCCAAAATATCTGGACCCTGGGAGTCCTGTAGTTGATGTCGACATCAATGGCACTATAATCCCCCATACTTTGATTGATCTAGGGGCTTCCATTAATGTAGAAGATTACCGAGAACTTAACAAAGCCACCAAGAAAGGCCATTTCCCTTTGCCTTTCATAGATCAAGTGTTAGATGGACTGGCAGGGAAGAATTTCTTCTCTATTCTAGATGGGTTCATCGAGTGTAATCAGATCCAAATTAGCCCAGAGGACCAAGATAAGACCACCTTCACTTTTCCATGGGGTATCTTTGCCTACCGAGTCCTTCCCTTTGGGGTATGCAATGCTCCTGCCACTTTCCAGAGAGTAGTATTGAGCATATTTGTTGAGCTGGTTCATTATTTGGTGGAAATCTATATGGATGATTTTACTCCTCATGGGTCTAACTTCGAAGAAGCCTTGTCCAACCTGGGAAAAGTTTTAAACAAGTGCATTGAGATGAACCTATCCCTCAGTCTTGAAAAATGTGAATTCCTGATGACTGAAGGGACTGTGTTAGGTCATACCATTTCTCAGCAAGGATTGCAGGTGGATCCTAACAAAATTGCTATCATCGAAAAGGTTCCACCTCCTCAAAAGGTGAGAGATGTTCAAAGTTTTCTAGGCTTAGCAGGATATTATAGAAGATTCACTAAAGATTTCAGTAAGCTAGCCTCACCTTTGTTTGGACTCTTAGGGAAAGATGTTGAGTTTAAATGCACTGATGACTGTCAAGGGGCTCTGGATGAGTTGAAAGATAAGCTAGTGTCGACCCCCATCTTGAGAGGTCCAAACTAGGCCCTACCCTTCCACATCCACACTGATGCCTCGGACAAAGCCATAGGGGCCGCCTTACGACAAGTTGACGAGAAAATTCCATATGCCATATACTTTGTCAGCAAAAACCTGTCCAAGGTAGAGATGAACTATACTGTAACTCAGAAAGAGTTCTAGGCTGTAGTCAATTCCCTAAACAAGTTCAGACAATACATCACTGGTTATCAAACATTCGTACACACTGATCATGTTGTGATTAGATACTTAATGAATAAGACTGATGTAAATGCTCGTTTCATTAGATGGTTACTTTTGTTGCAGCAACTTGATTTGACTATTGTCGATAAGCCAGGTAAGGAAAATGTTGTTGCTGACTTCTTGTCTAGATTGGATTTGCCTACAGGTGAAAAAGGAATAGTGGATGACCAGATGCCAAATGAACACTTGTTTGCTATCTCAGTACTCTCTCCATGGTTTTATGATATAGCAAATTACTTGGTCTCAACACAGGTCCCTCCGCATCTATCCTCAAAGGAGAAGAGCAGAATTGTGAGGAAGAGTGCCCCATTCATTTGGATAGGGGGCAACCTGTTCAAACTTGGCCTAGATCAGATCTTGAGGAATTGTGTTAGGGAGGAGGAAGTCTTTGAAATTATCCTAACCTATCACGATGGACCCTGTGGAGGCCACTTTGCAGCAAAAAGAATTCCTTCAAAATTCTACAGGCAGGCTACTATTGGCCTACTCTTCATCAAGATGTCTAAATATACATCAGCCAGTGTGACCGATGTTAGAGGATGGGGAAACTGACCTCAAGGGATGAAATTCCTCTCCAACCTCAAGTGACTTTCGAGCCATTTGAGAAGTGGGGCATGGATTTCGTGGGACCCATCAACCCTCCTTCAAAGAAAAGGTCTTACATCATTGTGTGCACCGAATACCTGACAAATTGGACAAAAACCAAAGCAATCACAGCAACAATAGAAGAAAAGGTGGCTGAGTTTTTAAGAGAAAATATCTTCTACAAGTTTGGCTACCCGAGAGAGTTAGTCACCGATCAAGGAAGCGATTTTGCCTCCAACCTGATTGAATATTTGCTCACTCATCACAAGATCAAGCACAAAAATTCCACCCCATATCATCCCCAAGCAAATGTGTAGGTGGAAGTCACTAATAGAGTGTTGGAAGGGATTTTGACTAAGGTGGTGAGCAGCAGCAGAAAGGATTGGGCAGATCACCTCATTGAGGCCACCTGGGCCTACAACACCACTTGGAAGACTACAACAGGTTTCACACCTTATGAGATGGTCTATGTGAAGAAAGCTTTGTTGTCAATAGAGTTCAAGTACAACACATTGAGGGTGGTAGCTCAGCTGGACCTAGATCTCAACCATGCTCAACGTGAAAGATTATTGCAGCTGAATGGATTAGATGAACACAAAATTTAGGCCCTCCTCCACTCAGAAGTAGTTCAACTTGAGAGGAAGATATGGCATGACCGGCACCTTAATGAAAAGCAATTCCAGTCGGGAGATTGGGTGTTGCTGTATGACTCAAGATACAAGGATTTCGAAGGAAAGATGAGGAAAAGATAGTTAGGACCATATATAGTGGAGAAATGCAATGACAATGGTTCAGTCCTTATCAGGACCATTGACAAAGAAGCCATCCCCATGCTTGTCAACGGGCATCGATAGAAAATCTACAAGAAACCCCTATCGAGGCAGGAGTTCATTGAAACTGTGGAAAAATCAGTGCTGGTAGTAGAGCAGGGTTCTGCCTTTATTCTGGCCACACCTTGATCATAAAAAAAAGGGGAATAAAGAGATCCTTGGGTGAAAACCTCTCTGAGGCGCCCAGGGAAAGTGAGGGGGAAAACCTCATGTAGGCACCCCAGTTGTCTCTCAAAAAATAAAGAAATGGAATAAAAAAGATCCTTGGGTGAAAACCTCTCTGAGGTGCCCAGGGCAGATAGTGGGGGTGAAGACCTCATGGAGGCACCCCTGCTGTCTCTAAAAAAAAAAAGTAAAAGAAATAGGTCTAATCTTTGGAATTATTGTAGGTTGCAGGGAATACAATGTAGATAAAGAGGGTCGCGCAAAATGAGAACAGGGGTCCGTACCAAACTACCAGACATCCTTACAGACATTCCCTCCATAGTCACTCACTTTTTCCAGGATTTGAACACATTCAGGCCGAGATTGAACCTCCTAGAGGAAGTTCTGAGCTTTCTACAAGAAGTTTTGGGGCTTTCTACAGGAAGTTCTGCATTTCTACAGGAAACATCCCGTAGAGCCTTCGGGCAAACCAAAATTGATTCTGGAAAGGGATGTAAAGCTTGAAGTTTGTTGATGAGGCTTGCAGCCACCCCTCTCTTCCATCCATCACCTGTTTCATCTCTTTCCACTGCCAGTACAATAATCTAGTTATGTATTCCTGCACAGTCATACAAGGAGTCCTGTTTTCCTCAGATTGGAATTTTTTTCCCAAGTGACAAATCAAGCACACAAAGGCTCACAAACTCTACCTATCAAAGCTCCATCAGGACCCTTCATCCACGAATACAACCTTTCCTGTTTCAGCATGCATCCCAGCAGGAGAAGCAGCTACAGGATGTCCTACAAGAATGCTATAGCAGCTGATCCGTCTCGAGCACATACTATGGAGTCAATAGCAGCTGAAATTGACACAGGGGACATGTAACAAACTCCACTTAGATGTGAACACCTCCTCAACAGCTGAAATCAGACGGAGCTTGTGCATGCAGCGTTTACAACCAGAGGATCAGGTCTCGAAGCCGTGCATATAGAATCAACCAATAAAAGAAGGAGTTCCAGCGCTTGTGCACGAAGCGGCGGTGAGAAAAGCCATCGTTCCACGTCCCGAAGATGTAGAACACGTCCATGGCCACACAGGTAAGTGTCTAACCTTATTTTTCAAATTGCATAACTATACTCTGAAAATTACATGTCTGTGAAATGGTGCGGATTGAACGAATTCGGTGTCCAGTCAACTAGCCAACCACAGTCAGTTGAATGGCCTCGTCGGATCGAAACGATCTGGATTATGCCAAAGAGACATGCAGCCGACACGTGGGAAGTGTCTAGTCGGGAGAATCGGTGGATTGATAGTAATGGCGGCGTTTAATGGCAGAGAAAGGAAATGGTGGTTAGAGACATGCTGAGGAATGATGGCCATGACATTGGCTAACGGATCTGCCTGGACACCTCACCACCTCGCCAACAATTGCACCGTAATTCGAAATTGCTCGGCCAAAGAACTCACGATGAACCGTTGTCATTTACACTTGCAACCATTTTCAGCAATGTACGCTTCCTCCTCCTCTGCAGTTTGTTAGCCCAAGGTTCTCGACCCATTTCAGAATCCTCCCACACCCCAGGCTCATTTAGAAGTGTCGTGATGTCCTCTAGTACCCGACAAAGCTCTCTACAGGAAGGAGCTGTACAGGAATTATGGCATAGCCTCCCAGAGTAGGGAAACCTAGACTGTTTGCGTCGAAATTGGAGTTTCGAAGAGTGGTAGGCTCGAAAACACCATTCCCATGCATGATATTTCAAAAGGTGGTGAATTAAACTGTTCGGAGTAGGAGAATTAGAAGCAAGTCTACCTGTGGGTCAAGAACAATAGTTTGCCTCTGTGATACATGGAAGTTTTCAGTTGGTTCTGCATCAAATTCTCCTCCACGGTTCCTATTAAGAAGTTCCTCCTATAGAAACGATAAGCCATTGTGAGGGATAACATGTGCATGAAGAATGTGACTTTTATGTGGTTGTATGCATGCTAGGAATCAAAATTAAGCCCTGCACTCTGTCTGTGGGAGTCTAATTCCCTTTTGACAGCCGCGTTTTGGGCAACAACAACATTATAACCAGGGAATTGGTGCAAAGTGAAATATAAACACCCGATGGATACTATATTCAAATTTCACGGGAGGAAACCATAAACAAAATACCCCTTTCTGATCAGAGCATAAGCCAAGACAGAGTAATCTCACCATGCCAGGAGGGTTTATCAGATAGGAACCCTCGGATTCCAGGAAATTGGGAGAAACCCCCAAGGTGGTGGACCTATTCACCCATGCCAATTGGATGACTTTCTATGACAGAATTCAAGGTCATGACAATGAGGTAACAGAAGAGTTCTTAATGTCTCTGCAGCCTAAATCCAAGACACTGGACACTGTAAATTTTAGATGGTTGACCTTAAAGCTTACCCCTTAGCTCATTAGTCAAGTCACTGATCTGCCATTGGGGATACCCTGGAACAAAGAGGAGAGGGCATTGGGCCAAAATGCCAAGAAATAATTCTTCCTACCAGAGGAACAGTTTTCAGAAGATAATAATGGGGTCCGGAGAGCCAGCCTACACCCTTTTTAGAGCAAGGTGAGCCTTTAGATTATGAAATACATTACCTGTGAGGGGCGGTTTAGTACTGTTTACGGTTATCACTTCCAGTTGCTAAGTGAACTCAGACATAGGATGGATTTACCCCCAGAACAAAAGTTAAGCATCCCCTATTTCCTCCTGCAATCATTAATTGAGTGTGGCACCAAATTGAAGGAAGGGACTCCAGACCAGCTGGCCCATCATGGGCTTAACAAGCTTCTAGTGGAAGATGCCCTCCATACCTACACTATCCCTCTCTCCTGGGATATTTTCCGCAATATGTCCAAGAATGATGATATCTGAATTCTGGCCGAGGAACTCACTTCATGCAGCAGTGACGAAAGGGAGCACATTGAGGTAGAAGAGAAATCCAAGGGTAAGGAAACCCAGGATAGACCACCACAGAAAGAACAAGAAGAGAAACAAGAGAAAGGCCAAGCTGTCGAGCCCAAAACTGTAGGTGGAATAAAGGCACAAACACCAAGGGAGAAATGATTGCAGATCAGGGCAAAGAGGACTGAAAAAGTCCAAGCAAGTGAGGGCACACCCAAGGCAACCACAACAAAATTGAAAGAGAAGGCACCCCCAGCCAAGCAAGCGAAAACAATGAAAATCATTTCTACAGGAAGCCAGAAAACAATTAGCACAAGACTTTCTACATGAAGTCTGGAAAAAGGGCAATAGAAGGAAAAATCACTTGATATATTAGCCAGGGAGGCAGCAGCTGTGCTGTCCACCCTAAGCACATCTCCAAAGTAGAAAGGGAAGCAGAAGAGGGAGGCTTCCATGTATTTTAAGGCAAGAAGGAGCATCAGGATAAAGACTGGCAGACCCCATCCACCATCAAAAGAACCAATCACGATTGTAGACACCCCAAATACACAAAAGGAGAGGTCTCCCTCCAAGGCATCCATCACTTATGAATGCGGGAGCCTGAAGAGATCCACCTGGAGAGAAAGAATGAAAATGTTGGACACAAAGGCCTCTCTACAGGATGCTGAGATTGTTCTACAGGAAACACTAGCTAGGCTAAAGGAGACCGAGAAGATGTAAGGTGAGGCAGCTAAATCACCACAGGAGGAAGAAAATGTGGAGAACATTGTGGAACCTAGCCCCCAACCCAACTTGGGCTCCTACTATAACTTCTTGGAGGCCAGAAGGATCATTCCCCAAAAATTCACAGTGCCACTTTTTCTTGCATTAGAAGAAGAGAGAGTGAGGACCCACACTTGGATGAAAATCACTATGTCCATGGGGGTGGCAGATATAAGCCCCCTGGAGGAACAACTCAGGGAGTCGATAGGAGAATTGGCTATGGTACGACATGTGGAGAGCTGCCAGCATGCCGAGCTATAGGAAGCAAATGAGCTATTTAGACAGTAGCTACAGTTGTAGGGACAGAAGAAGGAAGACAAGCCTCACATCTTGGGAGAACAACAGCAACAGGAGGAGCCCACAATAGCCAAAGATACCACTGATGAACAACAGAGAAGGGAAGGGATGCAGGCTGAAATTGAGACACTGAATCGACAACTACAGGCAAAAGAATTGCAAGCAAGCCTGGAGATACAGTCTTTGAAACAACAGGTACAAGAAAAGGAGGCTCCGCAGTGCAGGCAGTCGGCCAAATCCTATGCCCTATACCTCAGGGATTAGTTCTTGCAGTTTTAGATCAACACTTTGGCACAGATAGGTATCACTCCATTCCAAAACCACCAAACATTCATGGCTTTATGTGACAATAGTTCGTGAGAGGACAAGGCCCAATTATCAGAGTTCTACCTACACAATTTGGCCCTTCTCAACATAAACTTGTGGGATCCCAACACTGCAATAGGGGACATGCAACTTATGGCCTTCGCCTCTTGGCTAAATCATGAAGAAAAGAGAGCAGCAGAGGTCATAGATGTTATGGACATGGAACTACAGGAACCACTATTGATTAGAGCAGAGCCAGGGGATCCCTCAGCATTAATATCCACCCACCAGCACTTGGCAAATGACTCTCAGGCCCTACTAGATTACATGGATCGACAAGCTCAAGCCATAGCACATTTTGAGGACATGGAGTGACTATTGGGGGACAACTGTGTTCATTCTTGCACCCGAAGGTGGAACACATTGTCCCACAGCCTAAAAGTTAGAGAATACCAGACCCCAACTAGAATGAGGGAGGCCTTGGCACGAGTACCTCTCTACAAAAAGTCCATGCAGAATCTTCAGGCCAACTGGATAGGCCTCAAGTTAAGTCCACCTTTGCTTTTGGGGCTGCTGGAAGGAGGAAAAGAAGAGGAGGAACATAGGCAGTGGGAAGGAGTGGAAAGGAAGGCTGGACTTCATGACAGTGAAGAAGATATCACCTCAGATTCCTGGGACGTGAGGGATGCGATCAAGGCAATCAAGGATGAGGAGCTGGACTAGTTTCTCAGAGGATGAGCAACCCATTTAGCAGGGGGTTGATGATGAGCAACCCATTTACCAGGGGGTGATGATGAGCCCCAAATTGGGTAACTTATTGGGCTCATTTTGCCTAATTGTCCTTGTTCAATCCTCCATTTTTCATATATTATGCATGTTTTTTTAGTATGTTTATGTTATTTGAACAAATAAGGGTGGTGACTCTTCCAGGGAGGCTAATACATGGTTATTTCAGGTTTTTTGGACAAATTTTGGAGAAACCCAAGCAATTATGGGCTAGGTGACAGCCAAGCTTGAGGTGAGGATTCATAGGGGGGTTGTCTCTGGCATTAAATGGCCCTTCCTTGAAATCTCGACCCTCAACTCTGAGCCCAACAGGCCACCAAAACGAATCTCAAAGGCAGCCAAGCAGCTTTGGGAAGAGTGATTGTTTACTAGTAGTTGGAACAGCCGTGTCCCTTGAATTTAGGAGGGATGCTAGACCCCTCGTAGTGTATAAATAGGAAGGCCTCAGCCTTCATAGTTTACTTTTGGAACTGTTTTATTTTTGCACTATAGTGCTGTCATTTTCTCAGCTCGTTTTCTTATAGCTACTCTTGTATAACTATCTTGTGATGATTATTTTTGGATAATGAAAAACAATTCTATTTGACATCAGCTCTGAGTTATTTATAGGAGCCTGTAGGTCTTGGGGTTGGGCCCAACCTAAGAGAAAAGGCCTCCTTTATGTACTGTTATTTGTTTTTTATGTCTTTGCAAAATAATTCTTTTCAAGTAGAATAATATCTTGCTGGTTACATAGGTCATGGTTAATGATTAGATAGGCTTTTCATGTTCATCAGGGAGCTGCTAGGATAATAACATGGGAGATCTTCCAAAAAGGATCATCAAGCACCTCTGATTTCACCTCTCCCTCAGTGGGATGAGGAGCTGGGATCAAAGTGACCTTGCTGCCACCAAAAACATTATCTTTGCTTCCCCATGCAACCATTAGTGTTTGATTTTTGTTTGCAGAAGTTGGTTACATGTTTAGATTCTTGGTTGCTTCATTGCATGGTGGTTATACATGGTTTCATTACAGGTAAACTTAAGTTCCTTCTCTTTACTGTTCGCTAGATCGGATTAGGTTAGCATAACTAGATATTTGATTTCTTTCAAGTCTTTGTTGGTTTAATTGGAAAAATAAATTGCAGAGCACCTGTACCATTTTTCTATCTTCCTGCACTCCATCAAACCCATTTTCTCCATCCCCTAACGTCGATTCTTGCCTCACATTCGCCATTTGCTCACTTTGCCCTAATTCCCCATATCCTTGTGCAACATTGCTCCACTGCCTCTTGGACAAGTCCCACCATCCTTGCCACTCCTCATCTCATTCCCCAAGCCCTGGACCTCTTCACACACCTAGCTCACCTCCATACCCACTCCTTCATCTTTCTTCCTCCATCCATCCTCCAAAATCCCATTTCTGAACATCCTGTAGAAATTCCAGAACATCGGGTAGAACCCCTGCAGACTTCCTATAGAAGCTCATGAATGAGGTTTCTTGATAGCCAAAATTTATGAAACTCTCTGGAAGGGTGTTAGGGACCCCTTAGGCCCTCTCTGAATGTTCCCAACCTCTTCCAAGCATTTCCTCTCGCCAATCCACCTTTGCACAGTCAAAAACAGTTAAATCGCATGCATGATAATTCTGACAACTTATTCAAAAATACAAAAAGATGGTTCTTTCAGATTTTGCTGTAGACATAGCTTAGATACATGCATTTCATATTCTTAGAAGTCAATGGCATCTCTCCCAGTAGCTTGCATCCTCTTTCTTGCATCAGTAGAGCTAGCTGTAAAATTAGGGTTTGCTAGGGTTTGCGTTTGCTTTCAGCTTTTCAGTTTCGTTCAGCAAATAGATTAGTTTTCTTCGAGTTAGCTTCCATCCATCAGTTAGAAAGCTTCTTTTCAGAGCTAGTAGAAGTTGGCTTAAGCCCCTAACGGACTTGTGCCAGCTGACGAAGTGACAGCTTCGGCAAGAGCTAGTATTTGTGCATACAGCACCGTCGCTTCCAAGTTTGTTACGAACTACCGGGTTGATAAAAGTAAAGAAGGGAGTCCCAAGAGTTGCAGCATTGTTTCTACAATATTTGAGCCCACCACCTTTTTGGCGCCCTTGCCGGGGAAGCGTCAGAGTATTTGTGATTGCAGCTTTTCTTCTATTTTCCACTACAAACTTCTCCTAAGTAGTTTATTTCATTTCCATTCTGTAATTTCATTTCCGCAAAAATAGATTAGCCATTTCCTGCTTTCATAGATTAGCATTTCAATTCCACAATTTCATTTCTGCAAGCGTAGACTAGCATTTCATTCTTGCAATTTCATTTGAGCAAAATAGATTAGTCCTTTCATGCTTTCATTTCAACTCCACATTTTCATTTCAGCAAGGTAGATCTTAGTTCGTTGCATATTAATCTATTTCAGTTCTACAAGTACAAGCAGAAAAGAAAAAGAAAATAATCTTTCCATTTCATGCCTCATAGGAACATATATAAAACCAAAAATTCCTACCCAGCACCCCCACCACATCACTGAGTCACCCTTCTCTCTTCTTTGGTGAGAGTGATCTAGAAGAACCTATAGGTGAACCTCCAGAGATATATGAAGATCCTATAATAGAAGAAGAGTGAGAGAACATTCCTTTTGAGACCATGGCTAAAAACATAAATGGTAGAGAAGATGACGAGAGAATAGAAGGTGCCTTTCCCATCTGAGACACCAACGGGGACATGAAAATGAAAACCATAAGTCCCTCAGCCTTACCTCACTTCCGTGGATTGAATACTGAGGACCCTGATACCTTCTTGTTTGAGTTTGTTGTCCTTTTTCGAACTTATGACTATGCTGAGGATGAGCAAAAGCTAAAACTTTTTCCTTCTACCCTCAAGGATGCAGCACTATGCTGGTTCATGAGGCTACCTGGAAACAGTATCACCACTTGGGCTCAGATGTAGCAAGCCTTTAACAACAAATACCGGGACTACTGTGGGTCCAAGGAAACAAAGGGAGAGATCTTTCGAATGACCATGGGAAGTGATGAGTCTTTAGAAGAATACGAGGAAGGTTCCAAATTAGTTATAAATGGACCAGATTTACACTTGACCCTGAATCTCTAAAGTTGGTTCTGCTCCGAGGAGTCCCTGAAGACCTTCTAGATACCCTTCACATGCTAGCTGGAGGGGACATCTACCAACTACCATATGAGGACATAAAGACCGTGCTTAGAAACCATTCTAGGGCAGCCCAAAAAAGAGCTAGGGGAATCCACTTTTAGCTAGTACCACCTTCTCCAAGCATGAGTTTGCTAATCAGATGGAAGATCTCAAAAGTGAGATGAGACAGACCATTGCTATGCAACTTGATACCTTCCAAATTCAACAAAAGAAAGAGGAAGCTGAGAGGGCTTTGGCCATTTTTTGTCCCAGATGTACGAGGAAACACTGTAAGAACAAGTTTCCATTGCACTCAGTAGTGGTGTGTTTCATTTGTGAGGAAGAGCACCCCACCAACCAATGACCAACCTTGCCTGGATTTAAAGCCATGCACTTGGGGATTGAGGTGACTACTGAACCTCTCTACTTCCTCAACCAAAAGAGGCCACATGGACCTAGACCTTACCAGTAGGGGATGCAAGGGACATCCCAAGCTTATTATAACCCCAACCAGTCTGCTCATATACCTTCTTGGGCCCCCCCTGCTCATCCTTCCTGGTCCGCACCTCCTCCATGGTCTTATCCATCTCAATACCATACTCAACCTACTGCTCATTCGTTTCACTCTCATGTCCGACCACAACCTCAGTGGAATGCAACTCAACCGAGGTGGAGGCCCCAATACAACTCTCCTACCGCCATTCTGCCTCCACCACCGGCTCAACCACAACCATTACCTCCTTCTCCTCTAAGTCAACCCCATATGCTTGCTTAACCAAACTTGAACACGAACCCCAACAACATACAGGCCCACCAGCACCCTAACCCAATTCTCATTACTAATAGGTCACCTTGTGCTCATCATCAATTAGTATCATGGGTCTTTGACTGGGTGGTTTCCCTTGTGTTTGACATCAGTTTTCATTATCACACATTGGGATTCGTGTAGTGCCTTGACTTCCATTTGACCCTATAGGTGGATTCCTGACCTCTATGTTAGCTTTCATTATTGGTTGGTTTAGAGGGTTTCTACCATGCGCTAGGTCCATCTTGTGTACATCGTAAATGTGCTTCAGTTAGGTTACTACATCTTTTTTGTCTGATTCCTTCCACATTATTGGCCTACAGGTTACGCTCGCACTAGATTGATGAAGGATGGCTTAATTGCTCCCTTCTAGTAGATATTTTCCTATTGACTACAGCTTGTTACTATGGGATAAAGGTCTAGAGTCCATTTGGTAGTACCTTGGGGTTTGTAGTCATCAATGGTAGATTCCTCCATTATCGACAATGGGAAACCATCATTGTCCCTTGATTGGTAGATTCTTCGAGGTGTTTGACTTCAGCTCATTCATTTGGACTTGTTAGATTGTACTGGGTACCTTGGCTCTCATTATCATTATTGGTGATTAGTCCCGCGTTTTTTAATGGTATACATCAATGACTAGTAATCAGGGTAGGAATTTGGACTTCTCTTTACCCGTCATACAATTTTTTTTTGACGTTTTGGGTCCTTATGCTTCCCGTCAAGAAATGTTATATTAAAAATTTTGCCCTTCAAGAGTGATGTTCTCATAATAAATTAACCCTTCATTAATAAAGTTTTGATTAAAAAATTACCATTCAATAAATAATTATGTTGAAAATTTTCATATATTTATCGTAAGGAAAAAACCGGAATTTGAAAAAACTCAATTGTGGAGGTTTCAATAAAAAGTGTTGAACATTTGAAATTTGCTCATTTAAAGTATATAATCAGTCCAAGGTAAAACCGAAATTTGAACATTTTTATTTTTCCACATTCTCCTTTCGATTATGTCAGACTTAAAATAGATTTATACCGGTAATAAACTTAATTTCGTAGCCGCCACAACGCGTGGGTGACATAAGATCTTGTCGTTATATTTATCTTACGTTTTCATGAAAAATGAACTTCATTGACAGAGCTCATTTAATTTACTCGTTGTTATGCTGTATAAAAACATTAAATATTTTGAATTTAAACATTTTTATGTGAAAAGTTTAACTATTTTTAAAAAGCTAAGGACTAAATTACATATTTCTTTCCATATCATTATTGGAATATTATAATTATAATTGGTTTTTAAATTTTCAATTAATTTAAATATAAAAAATGCTTCGTTTAAAATACATATTAAAATATTATATTTTTTATTCATTTCAATTTGTGCTGCTATTATTATTATTATTTTTAGATTTTACATATTAATTTTATATAACATATTAAAAGATCAATTATAATTGAATTCTAAAATTAAAATACACCCAATTTCCAGATATAATAAACAACACAAAATCTTTCTACCTCATCATCTAATCTCATTCGTTTGAAATGTTTGCTATAACCCAGGATGACGATCCAATATCCGGCTCACTTACTTTTGTATTACTTGTAAATCAGCACAGAACACACTGGATCTTGAAATTCATACACCAATCTGCACCTTGCCAAGAACGGCCTTTAAACATACACCGATCTGCACCTTGCCAAGAACAGCTCTTAAACATACACCGATCTGCACCTTTGCCAAGAACGGCCTCCACTCGCTCGTACAATCCTGCATACCCGTGTATAAACCTTCCTTAGCCGAGCCAATACTCCACATAAACCAATCTGAAATATGCGAAGTCCCTTAGTCTTTATGCGCATGAGGATTGCGCATATCCCCTTCGTCCTTCGCACTTCCCTTGTCTCTTATGCGAAGAGCTCTTCAAGCGAAAGTCGATGAGTGAAATGAGCTCTTCCTTCACTCATATATATACATTTCCTTCCTCATCTTAAGGGGGTTGCTTATTCATGGCCGACCTCCCTTTATTACATGTAAAGCCCACGTATATCATACATGCCCCACATAATTCATGTCGGCTTTAGAATTTAGAATTTAGCATATTTTCAATTAAAAAAACTTGCCCAAAAAATACCCTGTTGTATGAAAAATAAAGGGGCGTAAGTTGTAACTATACCAACGCTGATTAGAATTTAGCATATTTTCAATTAAAAAAACTTGCCCAAAAAATACCCTGTTATATGAAAAAACTTGCTGCGTAAGAACGTTTGGTGCGTAAAAACGTTTTGGAAAAAGTTCCAAACGTCAAAAATTCGTCTTTAACTCTTCCAGGCACGTCACTCAAAACGGGGAATGACAAATTCCAGCCATGAAAGACGTGCAAAAAGCCTTATGATGGGCAAAATGCCCGTCAAATTCCATCCCTGCTGGTAATAAAATGATTTCTCCTGTGGTCGACCTCAAATCATTTATTCCCATTGTGTAGAAATGTACCACGGAGGTTGGTGAAGACCTCAAGTTGCATTAGCATGTTTTGATTCACTTGTGAGTTTCTCCTATTATTGCTAGTTGACACCATCCACCGTATATGTTATAGTTCTTCACAATGACATCTTATTATTTTTGTATTCAAGCTTCTATGATCCATAATGAATTAAGCAAAGTCTTTCGTAGAAATCACATGAGAGAATTTTTTGGCTGACACGTTTTGAACCAACAAGTGCGGTTCATCATCAGGACCAGATGAAGAGGCAGACCATGGTAAACGCTTAAATAGAGAGCAATGTAGAGACATAATTTCAAGTAACGATTGTATTTGAACAATAATGTTTAAACTATATTATTAATTTATTAATATATTAAAAACAAATATTATTAAGTAACAACTACATTAAACGCCTAGTTTTTGAAAAATAAGATTTAAATAACGATAATAGTTTATTAATTTATTAAAATATTAATATGTAATGGCTATATTAAATGGCTAGTTTTTGAAAAATAATATTTAAAGTGTGATATTAGTTTATTAACACTATTAAAAAACAAATATTAATAAGTAACCGCTATATTAAGCAACTAGTTTTCAAAATAAATAAATAAATAATCAAAGCCAAATTTTAAAGGAGGGGAATAAAAAATTATAAAGATGAGTGAACGCCCTAATCCAGATAAGAACATTTCATAAACAAAATTAC